>QVNW01002755.1:0-16413 GCA_014825475.1 Pseudomyrmex flavicornis
AAAACAGTCGGTTACCGACCATTTTAATGAAACAAATTAAGTTGAACACAGGTATAAAACATTGACATATGTGGTATACGCAAATTCTTGTGTTCGTATTTCTTTAACTTATAGACTTGAGATTTTTTCCAAAAACTACTAAACATATCTTCAAACTGTCTAAAAAGTAGACATTAAAAAAAATAACGTTATTTTACCGACCATTTCGATTTAATAAATTGATCTAAAGTGATAGATGTGATAGAAAATTCTCTTTTAGCACTCACAAAACCCGGCCCTACGTGATAGAACTACTTTAAATTGTCGTTCTAAAAAACTATTTATAAAATATTTTTTTACAAAATAGTTTATTTTATTTCATCAATAATTATATTCTTAGTCATGCATAGTACACGTTTGTATCTTGTAAATTTTAATAGCTCCCTTTTAGCACCCACGAAATTCGGCCCTACGTGATAGAACTACCTTAAAGTGCTATGTTTAACAAACAATATGAATCTCGCAAAATTTTGCGATCTCCTTAAGATAAGTGCAAATGAGGCTCGGCGAAATACGCACAGATTTTTCGCGCGGGCGTCATACAGGGGTCCATTTATTGCTTTTCTCGGAACAACGTTGCGAACGCGCAAGGCCGATGAGTCGCGGAAAGTGGTATAACTTTCCCCTTTAGAGTGTGCTTTAAACGGTGCGCTTTGCACATATTCCATCGAGTCCAGACAACACGTGTCAATTAAAGCCGTGCGCGCAGCCCGAGGATTTTTTTATTTCACCTGGCAACTCGCGCGCAAGGCCACACTTTACTCGGTCCTTCAGGACCCATACTCTAGAATCTGTCTTTCTCGATTGTCGATCCTTGCCAGTTGCAATTGCGAGCCGAGATTCTGTAGAATCTTTTGTTAAAAAATCTCTCATCATATAAAGGGACCGTATTGTCAAAATTAAAGTTGATGATTCAGAACATCACATATGATACATTAACTTATTTTTTATCTAAAGACCAAAAGTTCGACAAATTTCTGCAAAAATTTAGACAAAGTTGGATCTCAAATTTCATTCGGGATTCACTAGACATTTTGCAAATTGTGAATTGTTAGGAACGAGAAAAGACGAAGAAACAAAAGGAAAAAGAGAGAAAGAAAGAAAGAGAAAGAGAAAGAACACTTGCGTAATCTTGGTCGGCGCATATGTGTGCCAATCGCCTACGGCAAGCCGAGACCTTGCTGGCGTGCATGAGAACTGGGCCGCGTGCGTCGAAGCAACGAGGCCCAAGGGGGACCTAGACGAGTCCAATACCGCCATGAAGTCTGCGACGTCTCGCTGAATGATTTCAAGATCAGAATACATCTTCACATTCGCATAAAATTAAAGACTTAAAATTTTAATTTATTTTAGCTTCTGAAAAACTAATGAAAATTGTTTAATTACAACTACTTTGCATAATATTAGTTCGTATTAGTTCTTAAATTTTTTTTATTACTTGCAAACAGACTATTTATTCATCTATCTGCAAAAAGCCCAAAATCATTTGGAATCATATCTTGTAATCTTTATGTAATTACATAGCTATGCACGTAAAGGATATTTACACAAGCAGGCGTTACAAGTTACGAGATTGTCAAAACGTAGTGACGTTGATCGTTGAGAAACTATTCGAGATAAATTTGAGAAACGGATTTCGTCTCTCCGTAACGGGCGTAAAACTGATTGTGAAATAAGCTTTAGAAATTTTCTTACGATCGAGGTTTTATTGACAAGCACGTCGATTAAAGAAGCGCACAATTATTGTTGTATTGTTATAAAAATATATTTTATATGTATACTAACATGTTAAGAATAACATGTTATAAATTTCTGTACAGGTTTTAGGTCCGATCTCCGGCTGCCACGTAAATCCGGCTGTGTCATTTGGTTTGATGCTTAGCGGAAATTGCTCTTTCCTCAAGACTGTCAGTTATATTATCTGTCAATGTTGCGGTGCTATTGCGGGATCCGCTGTTCTCAAAGTACGGTGACATTCAAGTTTATATTTATTAATCTAAAATATTTTTTTACTTCATGCTTAATTTTTTTTACAATATTCTTGCACAAGTAAAGTGAAATACATTGAGAAGGTCAGCGGCCGAAGCGTGAAATTAATCGGTGATAACCTGTCATTTTGATTTGGTGCGGGAAGTTCCAAAAGTGCTCCGTCTTGCTCGTATCAATTAATTCGTTGTTGCGCAAGGTCAAGGTCCGGTCTCCCCACCGTTGTCGCCGTCATCGTTTTTGTCGTCGGTCACATGTACACCCGTTATATCAGAAATTGGTTGTGGCTGGATTACGCGCTATAATGTGTACACGTGCGTGCGTGCTTACGACGCTCGGATAATATTTTGCGTATCCTTTACGACAAAATTGATTTTGACAAATCAACCGTATTATATTTTTTATTGCTATTATTCTTAGAATGATTATTTGCGTAGTATAATAATATTGAATTAACATTATAAAATGTAGAATATAAAAGAACTTTGATTGTACAATTTTTAAAATTTAACACTAACAGAATATATAGAGTCTTTTCTAATTGAAATCTCGTCTTCTTGTTCAGCTAATGTTACCCATAGAAATAGAGACTGCGAACAGCTTGGGTTCCACCACGCTAGGCGCCGGCATAACCGCGGGCCAGGGTGTCGTGATGGAGGGTATTATCACGTTTCTGCTTGTGCTGGTGGTGCACGCGGTGACAGATCCGAAGCGGACCGATGTAAAAGGCTGGGCCCCGCTAGCGATCGGTCTGACAATCTCGGCCGCCCACATGGCGGCTGTGCCTCTCACTGGCAGCAGCATGAACCCCGCTCGTACCCTAGGTCCGGATGTAGTAAGAGGCGAGTTTTCAAACTGGTGGGTGTATTGGGTAGGTCCGCTTGTCGGTGGCGGTGTGGCCGGTGTTGTTTATAGAATGGGTCTGAGGAGCAATCGAGAAGATGACGAGGGCTCATACGATTTCTAAAAAAGTTATTTGGTCATCGTGATAAAGCCTGACAATAATTTCCTGAACTGAACAGAAGTCACTCTCGAATGTAAATAGTAGTAAATATTTTAAAAAACTCTTGAAGATATTTTGAAAATTACTCTACGTAATTTTAAACGATATTTTATGTCTTTTCTTAATATATATTTAACTTTCTCTCTTTAATTATCTCGTCGAACCATTCACTCAATTATGTCGTCTTTTAATATTAATGTTCAAGATGTCTTAGGTAGTAAGGTTTAATCACATATGAAAAACTCAAGAAGCAAAACTATGTATCGTTATTGTGGAATATCAAATGTAACATATAAAAAAACCATGTAAATTAATTATTATATCTATTTAAGGGAAGGAGTGTAAATATAGACAGGTTTAATTGTTAAACAAAAATAATTGAAGAATGTAAATACTGAATGAATAATAATTTATTAAACTTACTTTGTATATATGTTAGCGTCAAAAGCCGAAGTGAGGTTGATTCTTGGATTGACTGGTCAATGCGCGAAACAACGATCAAAGTCCGAATGGACATTTTAGACGTATACAATATTTCCTCTGTATCACATACTATCGTACACGTGTGGGCAGGGGAGGGGCTTTGCCCCTTCCTCTGCACCTCCTCTCCATAAAAACCTAACTCAATAAAAACCTAATCTATAATATGTCATTGCAACAATAGCGTACATTGAAAAGTATGTTAAAAACCTTATTTCGGTCTTTGACCATGCTCCGCGAATTGATCAGTCAATCCTAGAATCAACCTCACTTCGGCTTTTGACGCTAACATCTATATATATATATATATATATATGCATTATTAATCCAAACATAAATGTTAAAAGAATACATTTTCGTTAACATGTCTGACTACTCAATATGTTACAACTCCGATCTGATATTTATACTTCTTTTCCCTAATACAAATATTTTCAAAAACTCTTACAATTTTAAAGATATTCTCTAAGAAGCGCGCAAATAAGAAAAATATTTTTCAGTTCTCATTGACAAAAAATTATTACGATATCAACGAAATTCGAGATTATAACTTATTATTACTCGACACTTCACGTAAATTCTACATATCTTATTTTGTACATCAGTCAGATTTTTGTACATAAACTGTAAACTAGTAAACTAGTTTAATATAATACGTAGTCAAGTTTAATTTTATCTTGTGTATAGCGCACTTTGTGTGCAATAAATCTGAAAATTCATAAATACATTAATAAATATTTTGCAGTACATTTTATCATCAAAATTGCTGTCCGCATGCAGTTTTTATTCCCGCAAACTCTTGTAATTCTCTTTGTACATTTCCTTATCTATTTGTTCCTATTTTGTGTGCGTGATGTCGAATGTATTAAAGCCAACGACTTTAAAATAGAATGTACCAAAATAGGCGCACATAGTTCTCGCCAGGAAGTCAGTACTCTTCGAGGCATAGACTAGCAATGTGCCAGTTGACGTGTGTTCTTCAATTCAAATAAATCAAATTAATATCCATTCTTAGTTGTTTTATTACATTAATGTAATAAAACAAAACATTATTAAACATTAATGTAATAAAATACATACTGAAATTAAAAATGTCAAAAACTGAATCGGACCTGGAAATCGGCAGATTCTTTCGCTCAAACTTACTAGCAGTGCGAAGAGCAATTTATCAGCAGGACTTCAAAAAATTCGCCGCTCTTGAGTCCAATGCCGCGAGAGTGGCTTTTGTTCTAAGCTATCCTGAAGCTTATCAACTATCGGTGAAAGTAGAAAAACCTATGATTAAAGATCGCGATGGTGCTATTCGATTAAAAGAAGTCGGAAACAAAGCTTTTGGTCGCACTGAATTTTCAAAAGCTCTAGAGATGTATTCAAGTGCGGTCCTTCTAGCACCGTCGACAGGTAAATTTACCAAGTGTTTGTCTATGTTTTATCGAATTGTTATAAATAATTTAACGCACAAGTTTTTAATATATGTACTTAGGAAGAAAACAAAATAAAATGAAATTTTACAATGTTGAAAGAGACGTAATATTACAAACCTGTAATTTTTTAAATATTTTGCAATTTTAAAGTTTCATTCATTAGCCTACATACAATTTTTAACGCACAATTATCTGGATTGATTCTGAGTGCAGGTCTAATTGTTTAGAACTAAGTGTAATCTTAGCGAATCGTTCGGCCACGCTATATCATCTGGAGCGTCACGAATATGCGTTGAAGGACATCGAGGAGGTCTCGCGACTTGGTTACCCGAAAGATTTATTTTACAAACTTGAGGAACGGCGAGCCAGATGTTTATTAGGTCTGAAAAGACACGACGAAGCGGTACAAGCGTTTAGAAGTGCTCTACAGGCTTTAGACAACGCTAAGATATCGTTGGAGCGCAAGCAGAAGATTGAGGCGGACATCAGGGTTATGCTCGCCGTGATGGAGAAAAGCAAACAGCTAAACAAAGCTACACTAGAAAATTCTCCGCGTAAAAATTACGAACAAAAGTCTAAGTCCGACAATCGCGACCAATTTATTCCTGAAAAAAAGAGGAATCTCATGTATCCTGCTTGCAGCAAGGCAGTAGAGATCAAAGATGATGGAGGAACCATAGGCAGACATGCTGTTGCGACCAGAAAAATTACACCTGGAGAAATTATAATCATAGAACGGCCACACTGCGCGTTTCTTTTGGCAGAGTACAGGTGAATTATCACTCAAATATAAACTAGAAGTACTGCCATAATAGTTATTTTGCCGCACAAATGCAACAATTTTGGGATATTTTGTATATGCAAAGTATTACTTCAAAAAATCATATTCTATATGAATTAATTTTCAGGCTCACGCATTGCAACTTGTGCTTTGCAAGAATACTTGTCCCGATACCATCAGCTTGCTGTAGCTGCATCGCGTATTGCAGTTGTCGTTGCAGAGATGCAAACGCTGAAGTACATCAGCGTGAATGTAACCTGCTGCAAGCGCTGTGGCATTCAGGAGCTTCGGTGACGTGCTTCTTAGCCTTAAGAGCGATCACGCAGAAATCTTTCGAGGAAGTCATGAAGCTAAAGAAACGGCTCAAGAATTTCGAAAATGTATCAAAGATCTCTGCGGAAAATCCGTATCGAGGAGATGATTACATGGCTTTTAACAATTTAGGTGAATAATTTAGAAATATTATGTAATTGCAAACGAAAGTACATGTAATTGATGTTTAAGTTTTCATTGGTATATAACACATAGTAACTTTGAGAAATATATTATTATATCTTATGTGTAGTTACTCACGAAGACAAGAGATTGCCCGAAGATTTTTTTCACAGAGCTTACATGGCAGCTTGGTTATTACGACTGTTAAAAATCGGACAGTATATACCGGATAATGTGAAAACTATCGATTCAGTACAGAGCAAATTGTCTGATGAGGAATTATTCATTGCTGAATTGCTGTTACATAATTTGCAGTTACTACAATTTAATTCACACGAAGTAAGTGCAAATGTTGCAATTTAATATAAAACGTAGATTTCTGATAGTCAATTCAATTTATAATGAATGAAATAATTAAAGATTTGTTTCTCAGATCTCAGAATTGGTAAGACCAAAAGGAGAAACAACACTCGCCAAAGCTAAAAGTATGTTTATAGGCGGTGGAGTTTATCCTACGGTAGCGATGCTGAATCACTCGTGTAATCCTGGTGTAATACGGTAAATATTTAATTAAAACTTTGTATCAGTAAACTCTTTTTATATTCTATGTATATACATACACCAAATCTATACTTGAACAATAGATATTTTTTCGGCACCACTATGGTCGTTCGAGCTGCTCGTACAATTAGCGCAGGTGAAGAAATCTCCGAAAATTACGGTCCTATTTTCACAACTACATCTGAGAGTGAACGAAAACGTAAATTGAGAGTGCAATATTGGTTTGATTGCAATTGCGAAGCATGTTCAGGACACTGGCCGCTTCTTGAAGAGTTAGATCCAACAATACTCAGGTGACGTTATAAATAATCTGAAGAAATTAATTAAATTTGAAAACTAAATTTGATAAGTTTTTATTTTTTGAAAATAAAAATTTATATTTAATATAAATGATAAATATATATTTTAATATATCTTATAAGCATACTATTATTTGTATTATATTTTATTTTTCCAGATTTAAGTGTGAAACAGGACCGTCCTGCGGCAACGTGTTGTTGGTCAGAAGTGATACAAACGAGTTCATGATTGGATGTGCAAAATGTGGCAAAAGTACGAATATTCTAAAAGGTTTGAAAGCTTTGCAAGACACGGACACGCTCTTCAAAGTTGCGTCTACAAATCTTGAGGATGGCCGAAATGAACAGGCTCTGAAAGCTTATCTAAAGATCTTAGAAATACTCGACGAGACGTTAGCATTACCTATCAGAGATTATCATGTTTGTCAGCAAGGCGTTAGATTATGTGCTCTTGCTTTAGGCAATACAGCTTACATTAATTGATTAAAAGGAAGTTGGAGTGACACAAATTCCACAAAATTGAGTAAGACTAGCTTGAATCTTAAAATATATGAACAACAGTCCGTAACTTTGTGAATCTGAAGCAAAAAACGTAGAAAAGATGAATATCTATATGATTACCTTGCAATATGTATATAGAGAAAAATTATTTCAAAAGTATTCTGTCATTACAAGATCCACTTTATTTGCCTTAAGTTCTAAGCAGAATACAAAATACATCAAGCAAAAGTAGCCATAAACGGACGACATTGTACTATGCTAACCCACCTCATTACCCTTTCGGGTCTTCGATCTGATATTAGCTCACATGTATATTCTCCATTCCTTAAGCATAACAAGTCATCCAGAATAATAATCTAACACTTACCAGATAGAAGCTTTAATGTTGTTCTTAGTTTTTATTCTATAAGTACTATATATGATTTCAGACAAATTATTAATTAAATTATTCGCATATATAGATTAATATAACGATCACTGATATGCGGGAGTATAATTTGTCTGCGTTGCAATGTATTTGTTTTTTTCTATATTAATAAAACATCAGAAAGCTTAAATACTAAAACCACTCATAATGTGTTATATTATAATTTGAAAAATTCATCAAAATGTCTTTTGCTATATCTCGCAGTTTTATCAGTGGTTATTACAGTTGCAAGTATCATGTTACGAATGTCGTTGCTGACCATATAAGATATATTACACATATAAGGTCGTTTTGCAGTGTGTAATTTTAGCAAACAGAGTTAGTCTTCATAAAAAAAAAATTAGGTTTTATAATTTTTATTATACTTTTCAAATTATATTATTATATTACGTTATTTTGTTATTATATGTTTGATTTTTTTTTACTGAAGAATTACTCTGTTCATACTGCAAACATCCAGTATGTGTGTTTATGTGTTTATATGTGCATGTGTGTGGTGTTAACAAACGATTTTTATTATTTACATACAAAATTGTCTCTCGCACTCTGTTGCCACACTTTTTTTCTCTTTCTGTCTTCCATCCGGCATACAAAGTCGATCCGTTTTTTCGATCTCTCTCTTCAACTCTTAGCATCTAACTGCAATTAGATAAAGAATACAAAGCTTAGAAAAACAAAGTACGTCTTTTCTTTCTTTTTGTCACTTTTTCGCGAGAGAGGACGCTGTTTGCTCCGCGGTGAGTTTAGATTGAACATGACATGTAATACTTTTGTATTTTTTATTTTTTTGTACATATCAATAATCCTGCGACCAATTTTTATATAAAATAAATCACTTTCCACTCGGAGGAGCTTACTCGTCGAGTGTACTCTCTCTTTTTGTCTTTAACTGGTTTGTTTTCAACTTATTGCTCGAAGTCCTTCTGCTTTATTTTTTCTTTTTCTTATTGTTTTAATTAACGGTGTTATTAGATTAATACCGTCTGTCACGGGAATCCGAACGCGAACGGCGGTCTCGGCTGCGGCTCCGGGTCAACGATCTTCTACGGGGGCTGCGTGATCTGGACCTAAAAGATTAAGACAGTTTAGTACAATTTTTAGTACCAGATAGCAAACAAAATTATTAACACACGTTTCTCTATCCCGTCTCGAAAATTGTAAGTGAAAAATAGATAATTGTATTAACTAATGGATGTTATTTAAAATATTACAATAACAATGTTAATAAAATTATTAAACATATATATAACATTTATTCAAGATGCTATTAATTGATACATTGACAATATAATTGTTGTATTTATCTTACTGTTTATTCTTTTTTTTTTTAAATCAAGTATTATGTGATACTTAAATTATTAAATTGATGATAAAGAACTATACTAATTGCTAGCAATTTATAATTACTGAGATTTATAATTATTCCTTCAGTTTTCTAAGTAATTTATCTTTTAACTCCGCAATTGCTGCTTATTTATTATTGAGAATGGACAAAAGTTTAACAAGTTCCAATATCAAATTTCATTCAAAACGGGATGAAGCAACGGAATAAAACACAGATACGAACAATCATCGCAGGCAATTGCACAAAGAGAATTAGGATTATCTAATTCCTATTTTTTCCTAAAGGGTAATATATAAAAACTATATAGTTAGATATGATTAATAATGAATTAATACAAAATGACGATTTATCAATCAAATGCGAAACCAAAGAAAGTTGCGGATTAACTTTAGTATTGAAAACTATTAAATTCTTTATCAGTAAATGTTACAATTTTTTGATATATATTTTGTGTCAGTCAAGAGTTCTGTGATTCGATCAATTATTAAATTTGATTGTAAACATTTGATTGAAAACAATTAATTTGATTTATTAAATTAAGATCAAATAGGAAGTTTTTATCGAATCTAATAGAACTCCTCACCCAAAAACGTTACAATAAAAGAAAAAAAAAAAAAAAAAAAAAAAAAAAAAAAAAAAAAAAAAAAAAAAAAGAGAAAAAATCTTTGAAAAATCTGTGAAATACCAGACAATGTGAACATGTAGTGGTGGTGGTAGTTGGTGGGTGGTGGTGGGATGGTGTGTAGTAGGTGGTGATCGCTTTTTTTTGCGCTGGAAGGAGTCGAAGGTCGAGAAGATTTCTCGGCGGCAACTCTCGCGAGCTCAGTCGTCGTGGTCGTAGATAAACACACGTCTCTAAATGATGGTTGACGAGTAGCAGTAGCAGTAGTGGTAGTAGTAGTAGTAGAAGTGGCAGTAGCAGTAGTACTAGTAGTAGCAGTAGCGCGGTAGAGCAGAGTAGATACGTCGGTTTCAAAACGACGAACAGTCGGAGAAGACGGTCGGAGCGGAGACGCGCCGTGGACAGAATTACATAACACATATTTTGGCATCGCGTTTAATTCACTCACGATAGCGGTGGCCGGTTGTGAGTAGTGGTTTTTTTGGCAGATAACTCGTTGCCGAAGTGGGTTCCCCGGGCTAAAGCTGAGACGATGAGTCGAAGAAGGTGGATCACCCTGTCGACTGATTGATTGGTGGTGGTTGGTGGTAGTAGTGGTGGTGGTGGTAGTGGTAGTGGTGGTAGTGGTAGTGGTGGAAAAGTAGAAGTGGTGATCGAAGGGGTATAATCTCGTAGTACCGGCGATACGATATTTAAATATTATTTTTTGTTCAAAATAATTTTTTGCGGTGCAACGACGACAGACGAAGGGACTGCAACGAAAAAGACAACTGTTTTTTTTGTTTCTTTCGTTTTTTTGTTTCGTTTTTTGTTTTTGAAGGTGGCATTCTGGCGATACTCCGGCAACGATGACTGCGCACGCAAACTGTTGTTTTTCGTTGTTGCGCCGGTTGTGTGCTGTGTGTGCGTTGCAACACCACAACGCACAACGCATCATCGACGAGCGACGTAGCGTGGCATGGTGTGAAGTGGAGTGACCGACGTACGGACGACTTCCTATAAATTCGGTGGTGACTGATGGTGGTTGGGAAGTTAGTGGGCAGGCAGGCATATTTTTTTCGATCAACGACGATTGCGAGATTGACGATTTGCTTTTTTCGTATATATATATACATATACATGTACATGTATACATATATATACGTTTGTTCACGGTGGCTGTAGTAGTAGTAGTAGTAGTAGTAGAAGTAGTAGCAGTAGTAGTGGCGGGAAGACGAGCAGAACTAGGAGTTGACACAGGTTGAATCTGTAAACGTCAGTTTTAGCAATATAATAATCAACGTTATTACACTCTTGGCCACTATATCGCGTATTTTTTTTTTGTTTTTTTTTGCATTTCAGAAAAAAATTTTCAAATTAAGGAGACAACAATTTCACTCGCTTTTCGCCGTTTTTACCGATCGAGTTTTGTATTTTTCTTCATCCTAGACTGCCCACTCAAATGCATACAAAAAAAAGAAGAGAGAACCTCTCTGTGCCTCGTGCTAATTGACTCGGAGCTATATGTGATGAATGTATATTGCTTCGGGAAATATTACATTCTTGTCGCGATAAATCAAAAGCACATATCGATTTTTCTTATCAAGTGCAACCTTATAAACTTAGTAAAATAATGTTAATTAATCATTGATTAAAATCAGAATTATAGCTTGTCTATATTACAATGTATATATTTGTGCGAAGAGAAATGACAAAAAAGCGCGCACGTATTCATGTTATTCACCTGGTTGTCTTTTTAAGATATCACAAATCCTAAGAATACGTAAAACGATCGCAAAAATAACTTTACATTGGTACTTTGAATAATTTATTATTTAATTAAATTAAACTGAATCTAAGCCATTTATATATATATATTTATATTTACACTGACTATAAAATGTCTAGAAAAAAGAAATTGATTCAACTATTTTAATTTCAAAGATATTATTCTTTTCATTGTTGCTCTCTAATAAGAATCTAAGTTTTTTTAATGTCATTTATATCAAAATGATAAATTTTATATTGTTTCAAATGTCATCATGTCACAATGATGCTAACTACAATATGTATATAATTTTATATATTCAATATATTATATATTTAATTTTATATAAATCTACTTTATGTGAAACATAAATCAAAAACATGCGTTGAACATATTTCTAAAATTTTAAATCCCTTTTTTACTACTCTCATTAATTGTAATTCCTCCTCGTTCTTGTTCACCATCATAACATTTATTTTGTTTCTCCATATAAATTTTTGACAGATGAAAGTTTTTTTTATCGCCGCTCAAATGCCTATACTTTGTCAATATATAATAAATTATTTTCTAATCTCTTAAGTTTCTAGTCACAAATTCCTTCCATCGAGGAGAACAAGGAACCATGAAACCAATTAAAAGAAATATACAATTTGTTTGAATTAAATACATAAAGTTTGACAGTTAATTGGTTTCTGTTATCGTCCTTCATCTGTAGATGTTTTTACACTGACTCTAGTAGTTACACAACAACCATATATCCCGTCATATATTAACAAACATACATGCAATACATATATCGTGTGTGCGTGTGTGCGCGCGTACGTGTACAATACAAACTCGCGGAATACGTATACTTACTAATTACCATCTCGTTTAGTCAGGGCCGTAGGTCCTGAAAACTTTCGCGAATTGAAGTGCACGAAGTTACTTGAACAGCGTAAGAGAAAGAGAATTACCTGGAATAGCGGCTAATCGGCGACCTCCGTGGGCTTCTCGACCAGGATCTATAAACAATTAAAAAAACTAATGTATGTCTGCCAAGTGTTTGTAGGCGATCGCCATGCGTCACATATTGATTTTCAATTGTCTTAGTAGTACCTGAAAATTGCGGTCACAATTTCAGCGGCAAAGGGAAGAACGGGAAAAAGGGAACAAAAAAAAACGAAATGATGGATCTCTGTAAATGAGGACGGAAAACTAAAAGGAATAGGAAAGTCTTACCTTGGGTAATGACCCATAGATTTCCTACGAGGACTGCGCGACCTGGACCTACAAATTTGTCTAAAAAAAATCGATATCGTACGTAAATCCAATTGCTAAAGCATATGGATGAAGGCATTTTAATAAAAGATATAGGAGGAAATAAGCACTAAAAAATGAGTGATGTCTAAAACATCTGACTATTAACCTTTGTCAGGTGTATTAAGATAAGAAGCCTGCAAGAAACTCTTCATAAAAAAATAAATAGTGTATTATTCACAACACAATCCATATATTTCATTTGCAATTTAATAGCTATTCCCATACTATTCAGTATCACTATTCATAAGTAAAGTTTTTTAATATCCATTAAATATTTTTAATTATAAAAAAAATCGTAAGTTTTATGTTACACTTGTCTCTTACAACCTTCTGTCTTATAGAGAGAGTACATTAAGACTAGAATAATACATTCAAATTTCCCTGATCGCGCGATTCAATCATGCAGTATGGATTTAGCCGCGATCTGGCTAATCCTCGCGCTTAACTTTCCACCATACTCATGCATAATTTAACATCTAGATCTAGAATTGTCACTTATTACAAAAAGCATTGTGCGGCATAACCTAATAACTCAATATTCCCAAATGTAAACTTATGAACGAGGAGGATTAGCCAGAAACACGATAACAAAAAAATAGAAAAAAGAGATAAGGTATATAACTCTTACATAAAAATGGAATATGGGAGGAATAATATCGAGTCTCGCGATGATGTGCACGAAAGTGTACACTAAAAAAACCGTGCATTGTTTCTTTCTGATAAGAAAGAAACGTTTTACTCTTTACACCTTTTTACTCTTTAGACAAGAGAAAGATTCTTCTCTATCTCATAAATACCTACGTTGGCAAGGTTTAGTCATCTCTGTTGTATGCAGCTTTTTTTTTTGTTTTTTGTTTTTTTTTTTCACTGAAATTTGTGATTGTTCATGAAACAATCGCGAAGATTCTCTTACCTGGAATATCTAGGGCCAGGTCTGCGACCTCCTCCACCTCGACGACTTCTTCCTGAAGACATCTCTACTCGTACTCGAGTACCACAGCATCGTCTGAAAAAACATAAATCATGATACTTATATTTATTCTTTCCTCAAAAAATAGTTTTTTAGGTTTTTCTTTTTTTTCCAAAATATAAAGAATTATTAATTCTTTAACTTACGTTCCGTCTAATCCTCGTACAGCATCTTCAGCATCTCTTGGATCTTCAAACTCCACAAATGCAAAACCTGGGGGATTTCTTGCGACCCATACATTTCTCAGAGGACCATACTTACTAAATGCACTCTCAATCTCATGTTTGCTGGCACTACTCCCTAGATTGCCAACATAAACTTTGCAAGAGAGATCCCATTCACGGTAGCGAGACATGTTAACACTATAATTAACAGAAAAAAATATAAATATGTATATATTGACACAGAGAATATAAATACTAGCTAACAGATAACAATATAAAAGTTACAACGTAATAATTTTATTTAAAACAGTCTAGGAGATACAATTATCATCATGCCTACTCAATAAGATGCACAAACATCTCTAATTTATTTATTATTTGTGAAAATGAGAATTGTTATGTATATGCCACATAACTTGCTTTCTACTTTTATTTAGTTTTTCACTCTTATTTCAGTTTTCCTCTATTGTAACTTAATATCGCAAAATTTGCAAGAAAACATATTCAAGTCAAAACTTTGTTCTCACAATTTCTACAGCACGAATGTTCTTCCGCTCTCATTTAGTTTTTTCCGCCATGTTGGTTTATTGACCGCGATAATAAAACTATTTCCATCACACAAATGACGCCATGAAAAAAATTATCGATTTTTTCTGTATTCTAAATACTTATATGTGGCATTATATTAATGATGACATAAAAAAAACAGTTCATATTAGTGACTTAGTCTTAATTTTTAGATCAACAGACTTAAATACAACGAATTATATCAACTTTAATATACGTTAGCATAAGGACGGATAACATTAGATGCTCAATTCGCCATTTTCATACCGACTCAACGAAACAAGCGACCACAACTTTCTAACACTAAAATTTATCTAACCTAAAACCTATTACAATATCAAACCTATGCACCTCAAGTTCACCGTGCTTACCGTGGTCAGCGCTAGATTATCTTGTCTGCTTACCTCACAAGTACGAAGTGACAACTAATTGCAATCAGATCTTTCCTAGAAGACTGAAAACTTCAGATAGACAAGGAAAAACGTAGCAATGAAATATGGCGACTGTTTTGCTGCTCTCTCCCACTATCCTTTTCCGGTGTTTTGGCGCTAACTGTCATTTCCGGATGACTCCTTAACAAGCTGCGTTCCGATATTCACTGGCGATATTTTCAATACTAAACATTCAGGCTGGATCCTCATGCAGAAACTGGCGCTTTAGCACCAGCGCTCAAGCGCTGTTTCAAATGTTGAGCAAAGCAAATGAGAGCTGTCAATCCTCATGATAGCTCCGTTGCTTTAGCGCCATTATCCTCACCACCAGCATTTCACGCTCGGTGTCAAAACGCCGGTGTCTGCATGAGGATCCAGCCTAAGAGTAGAGAGTAAAATTTTTTCGGTGAAGTAACAACGGGAATAACGAAATGGGCAATTCCCATTTCGCACTGCTTACTGCTTTACTGTAGCCAATGAAAGACGCGTGTTACAAAACGCGAAATAATTACTTGTATAGACAAAAATAAAATAACTCCAAAAACCTTACTCTACTCTTACAGTGATCTAGTTTCCACCGAAACCCTCAATTTGGTTCCACTCCGATACAGATCAAATTTAGTGTTCCGTTTCATTAGAAGTAGAATAGAAGTGAAAAAGATTGATATTTCAGTAAAGCCAACTTAAAACTCGCTTGTGTGAATATAAACAGACATAGCCTGAAAAGAATATAATCCGAGAAACTTCTAATTAACACCGCGGAAACGATTCAATCATATATTTTATCTTTTTATTTTCAACTTGCCTCGATTTCTTAACAAAACCCGACATAATACAGACATACTGAAAAGTAGAGGTTGGTATTATTTAGTTTCAAATGTTTCCACCGATTAAAATTTTATGTCAATTCGCGGCAACTCCGATAAAACTTATAGATCAAAGCAAAAGTGAATTGAGCACAATTCGACGTGTTTCCATCGACTTAAATTTGATTCTACGCCGGAGTAGGTGTGAATTAATATTTCAGTGAAAACTAAACCACTGTAACACAGTGTCGACTAGTAGCTGGAACGTTTTTACCTTTTATTTTTCATTGTCAGAGTATGGAACAATCACTTTATATAACTCATTTAAGTATTCTGGTATATATGCGTGATGAATATAGTATATTTTCAAGATAGAGAATTCAAGATAGAGTGTTGGACGATACGACCTTTTCGTCTTATCTCGTTCAGATGTACAACTTTTGTCTGAACCAATTTGCCAAATTCCGACTTTTAAAATCTCAATATTTTAACCCTGTATAACTCTTTAACTATTGAAGATAGA
>QVNW01002756.1:0-18406 GCA_014825475.1 Pseudomyrmex flavicornis
AAAAAAAAAAAAAAAAAAAAAAAAACGCTACGTACTTTTCGAACCCGATATTTCAAACGTTTAAAATCGCACCCGAATGTAATGAGAAGCCGATGTACTTCTGGATTTTACACCGTGAGTAATTCGTTCTCGGAGGACTATCGGTCGTTGGGAGACAAATGAAATAATCGGAATGAATTTGCGCGCGAGAGGGGAAGGATGTGTCAGAAAAAAATGAGATCGTGCAAGTGGAAAGAACGAGAGTCCTACCTGTTGACGCTAAGTGTTCGTGACGTGCGCGCGCGCGTGGTTTGCTCTCACACCGGTCTCTTCCTCATATAGCGATAATTTAAAGATGTCACCCCGGGGACGCGCGATACGCTTCTGAGGTCAAATTTCTTCTTTCTCTCTCTCTCTCTCTCTCTCTCTCTCAATCTTTCAGAAGATCCGCGTAACTTTATAATAACATCGATAACAAGTCCTCAAAATATCTTGTACATAAATGTTTGATCTTTGTTATGTGATCGTTTTCTTTCAAAACTATCGAGAAAAGGCCGGAAGGAGCGAATTTCTATCTAGGGTGTATAACGCTGTCAATGTAATGTTATATTTAGCAAAATTAATTTTACACGCGGTACACGCAATCGAAAAAGCAAATTGAGAGCGCGACATGTTTTAAATTAATTTTTCTTTACAATACTCCCGTTCTTTGTCGGTTTTTTTTCCATCAAATACATTGTTGCAAAAAGCACAGGAACTATAAATTAAATTTGTTCTTAACAGTAAATTAATAAAAAGAAAAAAAAACCTCTCGTTGAGACAAGAAGACGGGGTGACAACATAATTCACGTCTCGGTTAATGAATCATCCCAACAACAACAGTGTGTACGTGCGGTTAGATGTCAAATTTTCTTCGACACACGTAATTGAAGCAAAAGAGAATGTGTGTGTGTGTATGTGAGAGAGAAAGAGAGAGAGAGAGAGAGTTTGGAGAAGACTTTCTTCCGCCGCAGTTGGGCATTACATTTGTCACGTACGAGCTAATCTATTTGGCTCTGTAGATTTACCGCGAAAACTCGTGCAGATAGAAACTCGTTCAATTCCTCGATACTCCCGGCCAGAGCCACCGCTGTGAATGCAACTTTACATCCTGTTTTTAGGTCAGCCATCGCTTTTTCGTCCGCCTATTTGTTGATCGATTGCATTTACCTACGTTGCACACACACCCAGATGTAAACCTACCCAGTCAATATGTGAACCTAACCGATCGAAGATGTGATCCTAATCGACCTAAATATGATCCTAACCGAACTAGATATATGAACATAAGTCGGTTAGGTTCACATCTTGATCACTTAAGATGTGAACCTAACCGGTCAAGATAAAAAGTTTAAGAAAAAAAAAGTATTGGTGTGTGTAATCGTTCGATCTGAGATATTTAGTGAGAAAAATAGCGGTCTCTTTCTTTCTCTCTCTTTTCACAGAAAGCGTTATCGATCCAAAACCAAATGTGATCCCGCGCTCGTACATAGAACGCGCGCTTTCTGTGTCGCTGAGGAGAGAGAGAGAGAGCGTAACATTTTTCTAAACTCTCACACGCGCGCTTATCGATATCGAATTATTTTCGCACGTAAAATATGTCACCGGGTGTCTCGTATTTCCTGAGAAACGTGTTAAACGCACGCCCGCACGTTACGACGAAAACTTTTTTTTTGTTTTTTATTTTTGCAAAAGTGGCAGCCGACGGAAAGCTGGCGGAAAGATACGGTTCGATGACATCTAATAGACCGGTAGTTTTGATTATTTTTTTTTTTTTTTTTTTTTTTTTTTTTCTTTTTGCATACCATAAATTTTAATTTAATTTTTGCTTTTTTGCTGCATGAAGCTGTATAGGTGCTATATTTACTTCTGGCACATCACGGGAAAAAAATATCGCTCTCTCGTTCGCGTATTCGGCGTTGCACGCATCGCTTCTTCAAACCGGTCGCTCGACTGTGTTTACTGTTGTGTTTTGCTGCCGAAAATTTGTTCTTTAAATTTTCATACTCGGATTATGTTAATTCGACTCGCGAAATTCGTTTTGCGAGAAGCGGGTTACGAAGGGATTTTTTTCAATCTCGCTTCCGAGATCTTCATCTCAAATTTTTCTCGAGTTTTTTTTTCCCGTTGTGTAACGAGTTTACAGGAAGGAAGAAAGGAAACACATACACACATCTTTTGCACGATTACGCGCGTCGTAACGACGGATACTAACGCGAGGAAGCGTACAACGAAGGAGCATCTCTATAGAAGTACACAGTACGTATACGTACGTTTTGCGGAGAAGAAAGCGCTGTGTCGAAGAAAGTTTCTCCGTGTCGTTGTTAACAGCAAATTTTCTACCGCTTTTACGTCTAGATGGCTCTTTTGATGGCAATGTGAATACCGTTAGCGGATGGCCGTAGCTTTTGTTCGCGTTTTGCATTCGCAAAGTCAATGATACGGATTGGCCGAGTCGACCTCGCGAAGTTTTTACAGATCGATATATATATATATATGTGTGTGTACGTGTGTATATTTATTCGTATAAAAAAAAACATGTACGATGAAACTTGTGGCACGTGTAATATTTGATGGAAAAAAACGCGACATCCAAATTGTGTTATCGTAATCAATTATATCATATTACAGCGAGACAGAGTTTTTTTTTTTTGATATTGATAAAATGTAAAATTGATAAAATGTAAAAAATCTAGTTTGGTCAATTTATTCGCAAAAACATGAATTTATATCGCTGAAATAAATTTAATAGTTTGCTAAATTTGAACTCCATCTTTAGCGCACATTTGACGAGCGAGACACCGGCAATGAGTAGAATAAAAATTCACATGTTACGTACTTATACAGCAAAAATATTTTATGCAGATAATTCTTCAAAAAATTACTATTCCGTATAAAAATAATAATCTCGTTTTCTCCTACAAAGCGCGCTAAAAACGTCGGAGCTAAAAACAACACGAGGCAAATGCCCGGATGACCGGATATTTATTCAAAAAATAGAAATTATCAGAGAGATTAAAGAAATAATTTATAACAAATGTGTTTAAAGTATATGCATAAAATTATAAACTAATAATTAAAAACATATAGTTAAAAAAAATGTTTAAAACATTGTTATGATCAATATTCATCATGTCTAACAATTATTTCTTTAATGCGGTGTGTCCAATCATTGGGTCATGTGTTTGTGCACCTTACACACAGTTTGAAAAAAAGATTTCGTTTACTTCAAATTGCAGTACACACGAGAGAATTTGTTCATACGGAAACCAAAAAGAACGAAACAAAAAAAAAAAAAAAAAAAAAAAACGGTCGCCATTCGGTGTGAGAATTGCCAAGGAAAATACAACCGTTATCGCACGACTGCGCTCATCATTATCAGAGAACAGTATATTGTTAATTGCTGCTGCGTTAACGTTTGCGCAACTCCCCTATAACTCTATGTCGCTTCACAACATTTCGCAAGCATATTGTTTCGTCGAAACATCGAATACCCCCATTATCCCGGCCGCGCGCGTATACAATATCGCGTGTAACACATTTGCTTTGAGTTTGCCCGATCACAAAGACCGCGCATATTATATACTCTTATCAAGTCGTATAAAATATTCCTATAAACAGATTGTGTATAATATGAGAAAGATGAAACTGAATCTAACTTTTGTAGCGCAAAAGAAAAACCACGAGATAAAAAGCCCCCGTAATCACGAAGACGTTGGATTTTCGCTTTGTGGAATCGCTACCGGGAACTGAACTGAGAAACGCGTCGGCGAACAACTAACAGTCTCGAAATTCCGAGGCGAATTCAAACCGCGGCGCGGACAAGCTTTGGGAAACCGGGAGGTCGTGCGGGAGGTCGATCGATCTCGGCGGGAGACTCTCTTCGTCGATAAATCGAAGAATGGAACTCATTTTCGTGCGGGCAACCGAGGAAGAACTAACCTTACCTCACTCCTTTGGCGCGCGATCAGCCTCTTTTCGCGGCCGATGGATAATAGCGGCAGCCTGGATAGCAGAAAAGAGCAGAAAACCCGTAAAGCCCGTCGCGATTCTTAAGAAGGCGAGATTCTTTCTCCTTTACGTTCGTCCTACCCTCTTAGCAAGTCCTTCGCATTGTTTTTAAATGCAGTACGCGCGCGCTCGCGCGAGAGAGAGAGAGAGAGAGAGAGAGGAGAGAAAGGGAGAGAGAGAAAAATACTTGATGTATTCTTGAAATATTTTCCGGACGTTTAAATAGCGTATATACGTGCAATTACGGATCCATCGGGAATTGTCGTTCCGATTTTATTTTTAGAGAAAAAAACGCAAACTTTGATAAAAACAAACTTGCGGTCGAAAGAAAAACCACGAGTGTGTTATTTTTATCAGAAACAAAGTACAAACGTGAGAGGTAAATTGAAAGACGATGCATCAGAGAAGTCAAGAAGTGCTGAAAATAGTTTCGGGGTCCAATTACTGTTGGAATTTTTACGGGCGATTTAACGTCCTGTTCGCTTTCGTTGTACCGCGAGTCTTCGCGGTACTTTCTGTCTCTCCTCACGGTCGTTGACCGACGAAGGATGGAAAATCGCGGAGAAAACGAGCGGGAGAGAGAAGGAGAATGCAAGAGAGAGAAAGAGAGGACGAAAGAGACAGAAGGGCAAAGCCCACGGACTACGAAGAGCGAGGAAAAAATTAGCTCGAAATTAGCTCGGAAAAGTCGTATCTCGTTATTTTCATGTGAACTCTCAGCGCGAGATTTAGCGGCGGCGCGGCGTAGAACTTGCGCGCGTAAAAGAAAAGAGGAATCAGACCGGGGAGCGGCCTGATAGAAAATGTTTTCGCAACGTGAATATTACGCAGAAATTTGATAAAAACGCGTCGGCTGCGTGGCGAAGCTTCTACACCGGGGGAACTATACACCGAAACAATTTCTTTCCTGATAGGGTACTGCAGTAACATTCACGAAGTTTCATGAACTTGAAAAAAAAGAAGAAGAAGAAGAAAAAAAAAGAACAGGACGAGATATCGCGGTTATGAAAAACCGGAATGCGCGAGGAGACATGACAATCGCGTGCTGAATGTTTCATGAGACATGGCGGGATAAAGCCCGGCGTAATACAACGTAAATGTAACTCGAACGGACAGAAGAAGGAGAGAGAGAAAGAGAGAGAGAGAAAAAGATACATTAGATCCTTCGCGGAGGAGCACACGGGAAGAAATTAGCCTCTTGGTGTGCTCGGAAGATTTTCGTGACGCGGTATTTCCATGCGGGCTTTACCCGGAAAACGTTCCGAAGAAAGGAACGTCCCAAATGGAAGCGATCCAATGGCGAGTCGCAGACTTACTCGCTTGGTGAAAAAAAAATGAGAGGATTCCTGCTCGATACGTGAAAATTATAACGCGGAGAACCGAAAGAGCAAAAAGAGTGAAAGAAAGAGAAGAGAGAGAGAGAGAGAGAGAGAGAGAGAGAGAGAAATCATTTTTAAATATTTAATTTTAATATTCTATAAATACATACACACGTACCGAAACGAAAAGCACACAAGTGCCGGAGAGTTAAATCCGTATGTACATACACCGAGACGTATCTCTGAAAGGTATAAATGTTCCTTAATTCTTTCAATTCTGATCTGTCATGCGAGCTCTTGTTAGAGGATTTAGAATGGAGGTGACTTCGCGAAGTACAGTCCGAGAGAATGAATAGATCGAGCTCGCTTTCATGTCCCGGAACCTGAGAAATTCTACGTGGAGAAACGTGAGTGAAGGAACTTGTCGTAGCAGAGAGAGAGAGAGAGAGAGAGAGAGAGAGAGAGAGAGAGAGAGAGAGAGAGAGAGAGAGAGAGAGATTAAGAAGGGTAAACGCGAGACGAATAAAAACGAACGCGAATTAGATGAACCTGGCGCTTGATCGACAAGGCCATCTTTCATGTAAGAGAATTTTAAGGAAACAACGTCGCGCGAAATTTCAGAATTTGGAACATTTTTTTGCGTCGTTCTTCAATGAGATCTGTGGAATTATATCGCAAAAATATGAGGTAAATATTCCCTCTCTCCCAATGGCGTGTCCGGACAATTTATTATAAAGAAATGATTATTAAGCATGCAAATATTAATCAGCAACAATGTTTTAAGGGTGTTTCTTGTGTATAAAAAATATTTTGTTCTAGTGATTTCTTTGATAATTTCTTTAATAAATGTCCTCAATCATCGGAACATTTTCCTTAATCCGGTGTGAGCAATTCTCCTCTTTCGGTACGTCGTTTGTCGTCGTTTGAGAGCAAAAAGAAATTTGTATATATATATATATATATACGTAACATCAGGTTTGGATTTGAATGCTCGCTGATGAATCGATAATTTTCATGAATAATAAACGTTAGGAATTCGCCTCGTTTAGTCGTCAAATGTCTTCAACGGGATAATGTAAAAGTTCGTAATGAGCGTCGTTCTCCCGCTCGTCGACACACACACACACACACACACACACAATTCTCAAGTCACATTTCCGAGTCCAAACTTCGTCTCGAACCACGCATATTATCGCGTGATAATTCTGTATTTCGTTTCTCCTTCGAGCATCAACCGAATATGAAAATAAGAAATTTATTCGAACCGCGTCAAACGACGCGGAGAAAACGATATCGTAAATTCGACATCGGAAGTTTTATTCGCGATTAACAAAATGATTTACGGTTTGCTCACGCAAATATTTATTGTATTAACGCGAACGGAGTTTCAAAGTGTGTCGCGCGAAAAAAAGAATTATGTGAGAAATGAAGGGTTCTCGCCAGTTTTACGGCCAGCGCACAATTGTTTTGCAACTAATGCAAGTGTCCCAATGCGAGCACACCACTGGCCTATTCATCAAAGAGATAATTACGACAAAGTGTTTATATATAAAATAAAATTAGGAACTAATATATTTAAAAACGAAAGATATCTTTAAAAATATTTAAAACATGTCAGATCTAAAAAATTATTTCTTTAATAAATGTGGCACATGTCTCGTTGAAACATTTTATCTCTCTCTCTCTTTCTCTTTCTTTCTCTTCCACAGTTTCACTTGTACACATAATATCACCGAAATTCTCTTCGCGAGAAAGATTTAAACACATATATCTCTCTTTTGCGCGCTCGTGTGTGCGAGTTATCTTCTTGCGCATTCGCGTGGCGTTCTCGCGATCGTAATTGTGACACACGTTTATCGTTACACTTCAAGCAACATACTGAGAGTGACAATGCGAACGAGCTTGAATTGACTGAATTTTAAAGGACGTTCGCGCACCGCGTCAAAGAAACTCTCTCTCTCTCTCTCTTCTCCTTTCAGAGAGAGATCTGGAAACGAGGGATTGGCATGGAGAAACCAAGCTCAGTTTGTCGCGCTCTCCCGCTCGACAATGACTTCCAATCTTCGATTTACCGACAAGAGAGCCAGAGCCGCCACCTTTCTAGTTCGTCGATCCGACCCTTTTCCACCGTTAAAGTTCTTTGTCGTTTCCTTTCCTCTTCTCACGTTCTCCTCACCGAACAGATTCTTCGTTTATTTGTAGGAGATCCGATTATCCGGCGAAAATAATTTCTTTGGTTGTCTCGGAATTGCACAACATGTGCGCGCGCGCATTGATATCAATTACGAAGTTAACACAGAAAACAATCGACCCCGTTAAAATGACAGAAAAATGCAATCGGTTTGCGAGAAATATTCCGAGCAGTTTTATTGGCACGAAGAAAAAGAAACAAACGTCAAGTAAAAATGTTTGTGGCCAAAAGCTCGTTTCGTTAATTAATTGTTTAAAATACCAGAGAGAATGAATGAATGCTGCTTTATTTATACAAGAGAGAGAGAGAGAGAAAGAGAGAGAAAGAGAGAAATGATAAAAATAACAACGAACAAAACGTCTTTCTGCCGAATGCCTCGAATTAAATTCAATGTGGTGAAATTGCAAGCGCACAGTTCAACATTCCGGATGTTCTCTAAATAGTTGGTCTAAATAAAAATATTTTTATTTCGGTTATAACCCTTTAAACTGCAGTTTGAAACTATCCGTATGTATATAATAAACGCGAAAACGCAACCGGGATCGTAAACAGAGCGCGTAATTACGCGCGCAATTCCGTGAATCGACTATGCGACCTACGTCGGCTGCGGAGAAGCCACGTCCATCCGTTGTCCCCGAGACTAGCCGGGATTCGATTAGAGCTTAAGTGGATTATAAACGACGTACTTGCAAATCAGTTCTGCTCGCCAATAATTAACTATCGGCGAAGGAGTTCGCTTTAAGCCGCGCGTGTACATCGCGCGTACACTCTACACGTAAATCTCGTTTTCATTTCACGCGTCATACTCCCTGCGATTCGTGAATCGCAGCATCCCCGAATGTGTTTTAAAAGCGACGACTGGTTTTTTTCACGGTCATCTTAACTCAACATCATATCTCTCCACCATCGCGTTCGACGTTGTAATTATCACGTGACACGCGAGAATCCTATCATCATCTCTTTTTTTTTTTTTTTTTTTTTTTTTTCAATCGGACGATGTCACGCACACACAGGTGAGGAAAAACGAGAGGAAAGATTCATTCGTATCTTTTGCAAAAATCTGCCCGTGCTAATTTTTCTCCGCGCGAACATCACGCCCGAGATCACACCGCCGCCGTCGCCACGATCGTCATCCTCGCAACGTCATGTGCGTGGGCTAACGAACTCTTTGTGCATGTGTGTCGACGTCGCTATTTAAGCTAAACGAAACGAAACCTTTGTGAAATTAGTAATGGCTCGTCTACTCGGACACTCATTACCTCCGCTGTACAAAATTTATTATTTAGTCATTTCGCGCTTTTCTGGTACTTGTTCCGTACAAAATGTTTGCGTGTGTGTGTGTGCGCGCGTGTGTGTCAGGCATATTTAAAATCTTATATACACACGTAGATTAACAACCGACTTTGCGGAGGCTTTTCGCGAACTGCCTCAATTTCCGTGTTTGGGAAGTCACACACCCGATGGTGGCTCATGAATTATTAATGACATCTCACTGATGCCGCAAAGCTTCTCTTTCTCTTCTCCGCGTCTTCCTTCTTTCTGATACAGCACGTCTCGCGTAACGTAACGTTTCTCAAGTGCGCGATTTGAAATCCGCCGAAGAGCTCGGATTCCACGCAACGAACGAGAAATTAATTGAGAAAGAAGATGCGCATACATTCGACAGCACATCCTTCCGAGCCGCGAACAAGTCTGCGAGCGAACACCAGACTTGTAATTTTTGCTCAGGTTTGCGCGTTATTTTCATAATGTACATTCGAGACCGAGAGAGTTTCAAACAAAATTGCGCTACACGCTTTACGTTGCAAAATACACACGGAGGAAAAAGTTGGAGAAACAAAACGCGGAGGAGAGTTTTCTTAGAAAATATATCGATTCTCAAATCGTCTGATACTCTTGATGTTGAAAACAGATGTCGATATATACAGTCGGTCGCAAAAGTCTTTCCGTATGAAAAATCGCAATGAATTAAACATGTGTTGTTAAATTATTATATACAGACGTTATTATTGCACACATAGACGCATAATTTTTTCTAAATAAAATCGTTCATATAAACAACAACGTATTTTCTAGACAAATTGAAAACGGGTGAATATTTTATCAAACGCGATATCCTCATTTTATCCACAGACTGCGATTCGACATTGATGCTAAAATGAGAGATTTATACGAAATGTATTAAAACAATAATAATATATAAACTATGGTATTTTATACGTAAGTACATTTTTGTAATGCGATATTTCTGCAACGTAATATTTTTGTAATGCGATATTTTTGTAACGCGATATTTTTGTAACGCGATATTTTATTTATATTTATATAATTTATATACATCGATTAATTTTCGCGTAAATGAATGCGTAATAAACGTTCCTTGATTGCGGAACGATACGGGATTAGATATTTTTTTTTTTTTTTATTTGTTCTCTCATAAAAAAAAACTGTATCGTCACGTCATGTACATGATTACGATTAGAAATACGATACGCGCTTTTGCTTCAACGCAAAACAAAGTTAATCAACCCGCGCCCCGTGGTGGAGGAAAATGCGTGACGCCTGCGATTAATTGCTTTTGCACGTTGCGGCAGCTTCATCTGTTAATTATATCCCCGAAATATCGTTCAAATGTACAATCGAGAAGCGTCGCGCGAAACATGTTGCTGCGAGAAATACGACAGAAGCGTTTATTACACACACACACGCACACACACACACACATATGGGACCGAAACTTATACTTTACCCTCGTGATAAAACATTTGATCTCTCTCACTTTTTAATCTTTAAAGGAAATATCCGCGCGAGATACTGTACAAAGTATCAAGGAAGAGAAAGTTTTACTCGAAAAGTTTTTCGGTTTACGTGCGATATTCGGAACGTATGATTTTACTCTGCGTGGCGTTTGTCTAATGTAACAGGTATTATGTTTATCCCGTAAGCTTGTTATTAACGTTTTCCATTCGACCTTTCGACCGCGCTTCTTTATTTCGAGTCACGTGATGTTCCTCGACCTCTTCGCGCGATTCGCGCCCGGGCACTAACTAGCGTAAATCATAAAAACACACGATGCCTTAATCTCGTTTATCAGCTTATTTTCCGGCTTATTTATCAGCTTATTTTGCGCGTTTTACGATGTGAGCGTTAATAAATTAACGCACACGTAAATACTGATATAATCAAGGAACTGCGGAAATTGTTGTGAATTCGGGAAAGGGGGGGGAGGGCACACGACGCGGAGTGTGTGATACCTCTTATCTGGAGGAGCTTACACTAAGATCATTAAAAGTTAATCAGCGGAAGGATGATCTCCACGCAAGTAGGATTTAACGACTGGTTCGTCGTAATTTTGGAACAATCGCCAACCGGTCTTAATTCTCCCTCAGTCATCTTAGCGGAAGCTCCTCTTCATTGTATAACAGAACTCATTAACACCGATCGTTGGAAATTGATACGAATCTCGTTTGTGTGTAAAGCGCAGAGTTGCGACTCAAGTGTTGGATATAAGGTAACTTGATCCCAAACGATCACGCGCATTTATATCGACGAATAATTATTTGATATATAAATAATAATCGTAACAAATAATAATTATTATAACAATTTTAAATAATTTTTAAGTATTTTCTAACTATATATAAATAAGTATTATTGGATAAATAATATTAGTATGTAAACAAATATATATATATATATATATATATATAAATATTTTGTTACAATTATTTCTTTAATAAAAGTCTGGTTAATGATGCTTGTCGGATCATTGAAATATTTACATCGCGGAGCGCAATAGATGTTTTCAAAACCACGGCGAGAGTGCGTGTGGACGCGCGTGCGAAACAATACGCAATCGTCATTTTGCGCGGGCGCACTCGTGTTGCCGCGTCCGTTTCTAATAGATCCGATTATTAATATACGTTATTAATACAACGGGATGGGTGGTATCGACGACATGCGCGCCGAATTCGCGTTTATTCGTGAGTAATAATGCGCGGTACCGAGTCACACCTGACTGCGATTAGTCAAAGTTACGTTACACCGCGCCGATTAATTGTCGGAACACACGGAAGCTCCGAGCTTTGCGGTTAATTCGCGACTTTCGCGCGCGCGTCAAAATCACGCGCGCGATCGCTTCTCGCGTCTTCTCAAAGAGACCGCGCTCTTTCTCGAAAAGTGGAGAACATTCGCGGCGGGGAAAAAGGAAAATTCGCCTGTTGATCGACGACGCGTTGATCGCAACTCGGCGATACAAAATACAAAATAACGGCGTATAAACAAAATCAATATCGTCGTTGCGCGCGCGTTGGCTCGTCGAGAGATTTTTGGAAATGTACGCACGAATCTCTCTCCTCCTCGCGCGAGATAAAGCGGACGCGACAAATATTGACAATTCGACACACCGTGATTTGTGTTCGCGGGATTTGATCCGGGAAATCTCCGAATCTCAATTACTCCCTCTCTGACTTTTTTCCTTTTTTTTTTTCTTTCTTTTTCTTTTTTTTGCCCGTGCAACACGTTCGTGCAGCGCGACCTTTCGAGTCTGCTAACGACGCTCCCGACGGCGAGATCCTACCTCGTAATTTCGGGACAATCACTTCCATCATTCTAAATTCCGCCTCCCGCTATTCTCATGGCGTCAGCTCAGATCTGTCTCTCGACCGCCACCCCTCCTACGCGGACTGCTGTGAACCCCTCGTGAACAGCAGCGGTTCGGTGTAGGTCGTCGCTAGTAGGTCATGATCTCCTTGAAGCGCGCGCCTAGTTTTCGCAACGGGTCTCGCGATTCAAGTTGCCGCGAACAAGCCATCGCCGGATCAAACCGGATAATCCCTGCTACGACCGAGGTCGTAGCAAATGATAAGGGATTACCCGGAACACAATAATATCCGACGCGGTATCGACAATATTGCAATTTTTGATAGTTCGAGAGATTTCTGTTTTGCAGAAACGTATTCCAAACAAACACGTAACTCTACGAGCTACTTTTTTTTTTTTCAAAACACCATTTTATTAACAACAATCGCGAAAACGTCGGTACATGTTCCGATGTGAATTAAATCGCATCCGCGAAGTTATTTTTGTTTACGCGCCAATCGAATTTCGGTCTCCGCAAAATTCGTCGTGGCATAATTGCACAACAATATTGTTTCGAGAAGTTTCACAAATATATATATATATATATATATATATATATATATATATACGTCGTAACAAATTTTGCAAACGAACGCCGCTTCGTTTTCCGCAAAACGTGCAGTTTCTCGCGCGTTCTTACCTCAGTTTAAAAAGTTACTCTCTCTCGCGAGAAGGAGGAGGAGGAGGAGGAAGAGGAGGAGGACAAAGATATATAGTTTACGTTTCGTATTCTAAAAAAAGTAACATATCTATCGCGCGGGGATTTATGTCTCGCTAGATAGTGTGTGTGTGTGTGTGTCTGTGTGTAAATACAAAGTTGTTTTTTTATTAATCGCGACGGAACTCCTTGCGTCGTGGGAGTCATTTTTCCGGGAAGACGCTCTCTCGGAGCGATCAACACGTAGAAAATAAAATGAATTAGGTAGCGCTTAATCTACCGAAAGTGTCATTCGCGAAGTGTACGCGCCGGTGTCGCGTGGCTATCGTGTAACTCGCAATTCCGAGAGAACAATATCTAAAATTAAGCGGTCTCTCTCTTTCTCTCTCTCTGTCGCTCCCGCTCGCCCCGGGCGGAAGCGGAGATGCTCGGCAGGTGGACGGCCTCGACGTCCTCGGCAGCTACGGTAACCCAGCCATTCCCTTAATGACGATTGTACCGGGCTAAACACCCGACCCGCGCGCAGATCATTTTTAATTCCCTCCTCATCAACGTGATATCGGATTCGCCGGGCATCGTTAGCGATCGGCATCGGGAGATAAGATCATGCACAACGGGAGAAGGAGGGAGGGAAAGGCGGCGGGAAAAAAAAATTGAAATTCGGTGTATGAAGGGATCGACGACGAGTTGTCGAGAGAGCGAAAAAGAAAGACGGAAGAAGCGCGCGGGAGGTGAATCCGCGCGGGAGCTGGTCTACGTGCTGCGTAGGGTCTTGCCTCGGAAAGGGCTACCGAACGAGGAAGACGGGAACAGCCGTTGCGGAAAGCGCGAGGGAGACAGACGGAAGAGAGATTCGCCAAGGTAGCGAGGAAGCGGTAGAAGCGGAGGCAGCAGCAGTGGCAGCGGCAGTGCCCGGGCATCAGGGGCACGGATGACGATGGCGCAGGCGCTGCTAGATGTTCCTGGTGCGGGCTGCACAACGAAGAGGAGCGAGGGGAAGAGAGAGAGAGAGAGAGAGAGAGAGAGAAAGGGAGAAGGAGAAAGAGAAAGAGAGAGTATCAGAGGGTGCCCGTAGGAAGTTTATCGGCGGCGAGTCGCGGGACGGGACGCGGAGTCAGGGTTGCTCGGCGACGGGGGTGGTGGCGGAACAGGAGGAGGAGGAGGAGGAGGAGGAGAAACGAGGCACACGAGCGTACTCCGTACGCCGAGGGTTTCCAGGCAGCAGTCTACGGCCCGGGACTGAGAGACCAGGACCGGGGCCTCGAGAGAAGGGATCGCGCGAAGAGCTCGCGTGGTGGATCCGCTCTCTCTTTCTCTCTCTCTTCTCTGTCTATTTATCTCTATCTCTCTTTATCTACTACGGAGGTGCTCTTTCGCGGATTTCTACCTTATCGCGGCAACGGCGCGTTCGTGACCTTGAGCCCTTCGCCGATGCGTGCCTCGCCGCTCGACCGTCGTGTCACGCTCCGCGACAGTGCCGTTGTTGGCTATCACGGGGTGATATCACGCGCTCCGCGTACCAACGCACGGAGATGAGCGGAGACGCTCGGCCGGGAGCTGCGAGGAGCACGTGCCAGGCGCGCAGAAGGCGCTCCAGGCGACACCAGGTGCGCTAATCGTGGACCAATCGCGAGGGAAGAGCGATCGCGGGTGATATAGGACATTGCACCCGGGGAAAGAGAGAAGAGGAGCGAGGCCCGAGCGATCGGAGATCGCGCGAGTGCGTCGCCGAAGTTAGGAATGACACCACCACTGCCGCCGTCGCCGCCGCCGCAGCAGGCCCGCGCGAATGCCGCGCGTACCAGGACGGTCCCGATGTTCGCCGCGCTGGCACCGCTTCTCATATTCGTCGGCTTCGACGGCGTCGCGCACGGCGTCGCGCGTACCGCGTTTCATCAAGGTAAACTATCACTTTTCCTCATCAAAAGAGACCTTTCCTTCAAAGTTGCACGCGCGAGTCTCTTCACACACTCACGCACACATACACGCACACATATGCTCGAGTAACGCTTACGTATCAATTTATGTTCGAATCTGCGGGAAAACCTCGCGCGCCGCGATACGAAGCTTATTATCCAAGCTCGCTCGTAGATCTCTTGTTTGTTTATAGTTTTCAACCTGTGCGCTCGTCTATAGTTCGTTATTGCAGTAGAAACCCGTAAGAAGTTCTCGCGAAATAAATTTCAACGGCGACAAAAGTCAAGTGTATGTACACACACACACACACGACGGACTGAAGAATTTCGTCGAGCATTTGAGGATTCGCACGCGCGTGTTGTCCGACACACGGCGCATTTCGAACGGATGTTTCTCCTCTCTACACGTTTGCGCCAATTTCTGACACAACAAACGGAAATAGAACGAGATTTCGCGCGAAAGGCACTCGGGATGAATTTTATTGCCGTTTACTCGCTCGGATTCTCGCTGCTACTCCTTTTCTTCTCTCTCTCTCTCTCTCTCTCTCTTTCTCTTCTCTCTTTTTGCTGACTCGCGTGTTTCGCGGAAGAAAAGCTGTTTTGACAGAGAGAGAGAGCGACGCGTATACGAGGAGGAGGCACAGCGAGGCTCTCCTCGTTTCATCGGGAGTAAACCTCGTTTCGTCCGCTTCATCGCTCTCCCGCTTGCTTTCTTTCTTTCCCCGGATTGTCCTTTTCTCTGTCTCTCTCTCTCTCTCTCTCTCTCTCTTGCGACCTCTCGGAGTTTTTTCGAAAAAGAAATTTTCCGGATACGGGCTGAGAACTCTCCTCACAATGCTCGGAAGCGCGCACGGAACTTTTTCAACCGCGTACATTCTTCTCTAAATCGCGATCCGACCACGTGACAAATGTGTACGTGCGAGTTATCGCAGGAAAATTCGCACCCCCGAGTCTTTCTTCCGTTGCAATTTCCCTGTTAATCGCGACAACTTTCAACCGACAGGAGATTTATTTATTTGAAAAAAATTTTCTACCCTCGATCCACAGCAGATCTGAACAAGTCAGTCCGCGATGTCACTCCCGCGACGAAAATGCCCGCGCGATTATAATGTGGTTTTGTTTTTGTTTATCGAAAACTGTGAGAAGAACAAATACATTTTCAAACCGAAATGATTAAAATAACATCGAGTCGCGATATGTACGTACGTACGTACATACGTCACGAATGATACGGTCTCAACTGGGTAATGTGTACATGTATCGAATCGCAAGCGCCCGTATCGCGAACGTCTGATATTCGAGATGTTCCATATCAAGAGACAGACTGCGCCAGCAGCAGTTCGAAGTTGCAAAGCGATGCGTTGCATTACTAATGGCCTGTTTTCCGACATGCTGGCTTGATTTTCAAAAATTCAACTCGTCCGCGCGCTTTCGCGCGCGCTTTGCTGCGCTTTTCGTCGAAAAATTGCACCGGAAGAACATTACATTTATAGTCTTTTTTTTCCTTTTGTTTTTTTTTTGTTTGATTTTGCTGCAACTTGCGAAAAACCCATAAAGCGTATACGTGTGTTCATATATATATATATATATATATATATATGTATGTATACATATATATATTCGAGAGGACCGTTTGAAATAAACCATTATAGAAGCAATCACATGTATAAATATTCACGCACCCACATCTGCGGTCTGCTTTTATTGGCTCTCATGCTACGCGGAAATTGTTTTTTAATTAACCAGTCCGGGGGTTGAGTGTATGTACGGATTCGTAATATTGCATGAATTTCGGACGGGAAGAGGGAGGGGGAAGGCACTCTCTCTCGATTTGATTTCTCCTCGTTGTCGAGAGATGATCTAAATTATCGACACGGGTCGCCCCGCCGTCGGGTGCAAGGGAAAGGATGAGGCCGCGCTCTTAATAGGAGTTTGGATAGGCAAATCCGATGTTGGACCGAGTTATTATACGAAGCGTGGGCCGCGCGATGTAAAGGATTTTCTACCCTCAAGGATTTGCATCGATTTGCTTGCCCGGAGGGGGGAACTTAGAGGAATTAATTGCGCGACGTATAGCTCTTAAACCGCGGCCGAAGTCGTTAGGTCCGCCCGTAAAGTAGAATTTCGCGGTCGCCGCGGGAAGATCATTTTGAATCCGCGACATCCTCTTTATCAAACAAGCGCGTTGCGTTTGATTTTTTACGCACCGACGATCTCTCTCTCTCTCTCTCTCTTTCTCGTTTTCCGGCGCCGATTTCGCGCGTGGTTTTTTCGTCCGAATCGCACGCACATATACGCGCGGATATACCAAGGTATGTGACGTATGCGCGAAACGCGTAACCGAACACGTGGCAAAGCGTGAAAGTCAATTTTTGACGGGTCATCGGCGAACGAATGTCTATCGCGCGGGTCAGTTTTTCGACGGTCTCATCGATAAAAGCGAGCGAACTAAGCTCTCGTCTTTTCTCGTTTTCTTCTTTCTAGTTTTTTTTTTGCCTTTTTTTGCTCTCCGTTACAGTCGCATTTGCTCTTCACACGGCGGATCGCTTTATCGTTTCAGCCCTCGCGGCTGAATTAGCTGCTCGCTCCAGTACGCTGCTGTACGTTGATACACGCGATTGTACACGTATCGCGCAACATTACGTTAATGGATAACACCGGGAGTGTATGCTAACTGTAATAATAAGTTCGAGGTAACAAACGTTTACGCGGGACGTACCTAAATATATATCGCCGCTGGTACACGCGCACGCACACACGTCCGTGCGCATTCGTAATGTAAAATGTAATGGAAATGACTTTTCCCACGCGCATTAAAACCGTTAATGCGCGCGACGGACGAGTAACGACGTTTACATTGTTAGTCCGGGCTCGTAGCTGGCAAAATACTAGCGTGAAATTTGTCAAAATTCCAAACACGCTCGTTAGCGTGTCGCGGGTCCTCGGGGAAGAGGTGAGTGAGGGAAGGAGACATCGTTGAGAAGAAACGAAACCGGCGGCACTGAAAAATATCGCGCTCTCTGTCGTTTAAATTAAATGAAAATCCAACCGAGAGAATCAACGAACCGTTTTAAAAGCGTAAGGTCAACTTCCGCGTGAAAAGGAAAAAACCCGAAACAGTAATCCACCTCTTCGCTCCTCTGCCTCTCTTTATCTTTCTCTCTCTCTCTCTCTCTCGTTCTCTTTCTCTCTCGCTCCCTCGATGCGATCGTTCGACTCTTCGCCATTTAACCTTTCCCCGGGCAAGAAGTCATTCCTCGTGGTTACATGCACTTTTTTGCCGGAATAAGGCGCGCACCGTACGGCGTATACCTCGCGGAGACCTCATTTTTCATCTGTTTTTTTTTCCGCATGTTTTATCCGCCAGTGACCGATATAAGGCGCGCACATATTTCTCTTTCTCCCCTTCTCTTTCTCTCCGAGATATTTTAATTAATTAATGCATCAATTTTTATATCTGCCGTCTATCTCGTATTGTTACACATATCAAACGTGATATGTTTCATGAAATCGTGATTATTTGGAAAATTATTCGATCATATTTTGTCAATCCATCTCGAACACGGGCGAGCGAGCGAACGGTCGAAAAATGTGCATTTTACAATTTCGAGTTACCGCTGATGAAAAACAGTTTATATATTGTATATATATA
>QVNW01002758.1:0-12190 GCA_014825475.1 Pseudomyrmex flavicornis
ATATATATCGCATATCGATATATATCGCATATCGATATATATCGCATATCGATATATCGATCTTCTTTTTGTTTCTAATTGCCGAATCCAGCAAAGTGTTAAAACGATTTTCTTGTATAAACAATTTTCCGTTTAAAAATTAAACGGAATATAATTATCCGGACTCAAAGTTATAATGAAGTAATATTTTATGCATAAATGTGCACACTATATATTACACTATATGTTACATACGTGATGTTACAGAAAAAGTAAAGGAGAAAGAGAATTCTATATAAATATACATATGTTTTAACATATTGTAATTTACTTCTCTAAATTTTGAAATTAAAGTCAACGTGTGTTTTGTCAGTTTGTGCCAACCGCGACTATAACTTTTAGTAGAGAGCTCTGAGCCTCCTAATATTTTATGTGACGTGGAAACTACAGGATTAATATAAATAGAATAAAAACTAATGGTACTTAATTTCGTGTCACAAATTGTTTGAAATAATTTTTTTTATTAAATAAAACTATTTTACAAAGTGCATGTGCGCATCTCTTTCTCTCTTTCTCTCTTTTTCTCTTTGTCCTTTTATATAAAATTAAAGAAAAGAGAAGTGTGTTTTCTTCATGGCGTTATAGAAGTTACTTCCTGGTATTAAAAAGTAACAATAAAAATGTACGACGTTCTCTTACCTCAATACCTTCTCTGTTCATGATAGTAGCGTCCATTTTCAAAATCGCAGTCTTGATCGATCTCGGCGGTGGTAATTTCGTCATACCGATGTTAATGGCGTTCGACCTTTTATGATTCAGCACGATGATCTCTTTGTTCTTGTTCATCTCTTGCTGCTTCTGCTTGCCAACAATATAATGAGAAAATACTCTGTATTCTTTTTGATTATATAAAAACTGCTCTCGCGCGTAATACAATTTTCTCTCTTAACATTCTGATTATATAAATCCATAGTTAAAATATATTACAATCGATTAGTATTGGTAAATCGGGCGACATTATCTTCACACACAAACTTTCACAAAAACTTCATTGTAAGAACACATCGTCAAATCTACATAAAACACATTGAAACACATACAATTACATTTAAAACATAGTGAAATACATACAATTACATTTAAAACATATTAAAACACATACAATTTATGAGAACATATAGGATGTTCCCATCAATTTATTGAAATGATTTCGCGTGTCCGACACGGACACGGTAATTACGGGACGGCAAAAATTGTGAAATTTACAAGACGTTGTTAAGTATTAAATCAAAGCGAGAGTGGCTCTCCATGGCTATTTCAATGTTAACCGGATCATTTTTTTCAATCAAATCTACAATTTACATTTATAACACATATATCATGCAAACGGAAAATTATTACGATTCAACGTTAAAATAACATTGCGTGCAGGATTTCTACAACAAAGGGTAGAAATACACGCAACACAAGAAAACTACAAGTCGTAACCAAGTCACACCGACAAAGCGCCACATCACATGCCCGACTGAAAAGCAGTGCGCGAGCGAAACGAAAGTAGAGATTGCAATTTATCGAACGCGCGTATCGTCGCGGCAACGTTAAGAGCAACATCTGCTATTAATCGACTCGACGTGCTACACAGATCGGATAATCGTGCGCCACGTGAAATATGCACGAAACAACGAACGCAACAGCACGGCAACAGCAACCTCGTCTCCTGAAGAGAGTGAAATACCTCCCGCGGAGTCTCCATTAATTAGTGCATTACCATCAGGTAGGGTATACGGAGACGGTATGTATCGATCGCGCGCCGTAGTAGTAGCAGCGCGAAATACACTCGGCGAAATTAATGCACTCGAAACGCATGCACGTTAAATTAACGAACGAGGAAAACAACGCGAAGGAAAGTTAAGGAATTAAGAGAGAGACTCACCTCCTGTAAAATTCCAGCATGCCATTTCGTTCATTTTTTTTTTCGTGCGAGCACCAACAACATTGCCAAGAATACAAGAAGAAGATTAGTCTTATTGCATTAAACCATCATCACCAACCCCGCTACCGCATCCGACCGTCGTCGTAATCGTTATTCACGACCGTTATCATAACCGTTATCCTCACGCGATACAGTCACGCTTAACCGCGTTATTAAATTAGCCGGTGTTATTGTACAGCGCTTATATGATAATCACATACCATATGCGCGAAATTGAGTGAAAGTTAATAAATATATGAATCTCAAATTGTCCTTAATGCCTACATTTTACCTCTGTAATTTGCGTGCTTTTAAATTCTGAATCAAGCAGGAATTAAATTTTGACGATCCAATCATTTTCGCTATCATGTTGTGTACGCGTTACCCAGAAAGTGACAGTAACAATCATTAGCGATTAAATAATAAGTTTAAATGTATGTATTATTATCATGTTAAAAATCACTCTGTTTTTTTCACAGGTTTTCCTAAATTTCTCTTTAACGACCATCTCGCACGTCGTGGCGCACTTCGCGCGCTGATTTTTCCGCCTCTTGCGATTTTTCCTCTCTATTAGTTGCGGAACACGCGGCGTTAGTGGTCCTGATTTACGACGTAACGGAACAAGTGCAAGCAACTGTGCGCAACGTCATTATTCGCGTCGAAGGCGAGAGCTTCCCTCCTTACACCCTTTCCTTCCATCCCCCGCCCTCCGTCGGTTTTGTCGTCGGCAGGCTCTAGATTTTCTTGGTGGCGCGGCCACTTTTTCGCTCTTTTTTACGAGGTCGACTGTAATTATCGGTACTCCAGGTACAGGTTCAAAGGGCGAGAGAAAGGGCGGCGTCGGAAACAACGTCGGAACCGAGAAATAACGCGACAGCTTTCAGCAACGCTCGAAAAATTCGCGCAACCTGTGCGAGAAACTTTTTTGCCGCGACTTAGTTGCGCACACACGCGAAATATACAAGCGAAAGGAAATCCAATATAACCGCGCTATGTAATTACTGCGGTAATTAACAACGGTCTTCTCGACACGATGCAATGCGTCAGCATAATGTCAGTCGGCAAGAAATTTTTCGCGGCTTTTTGCATGAGAGAAAAAAGGTAAAATCGTTATTAATGTTATTTTATCTCGGTATTAATACCTTTTCCTTCCCCACATTATCTCATCCATATGTAACCTCTCTTTTACATTTAATTTATATACGTAATAATATACACATTTAATATATATTAATAGATATAAATTTATCTAACGTATATTTTTCGTACGCGATTTAATGATTCAACTCCTTTTCAATGCATAACTATGTGTTCTTCCTGTGTAATTCCGAGCGTAATTGTCACAATCACAAACGACGCTCGGCGCGTCAGTCAAAGCAATGGAAAGATGTCATCCCCTTTAAACGACGCGCGCAACCTCAAATTGCTGAACCAACACAGAACCGGATAGACGTTGTGTGCGCGACATTGTGACTATCGCTTTGTAAGCGTATAAGAAATTTTCAGAATATTTTTTTCTGCGTGACAACTTTACGTAAGATAAAAAACTTTTGTGATTCGTTTTTGCGTGAAGTTTAGCGAATCGCAAAATGTGACAATTGCAATAGAAAATGTGATAGAACTTCTACAGAGCGAAGTGAATAAAAAATAGAATGATCTATTTTCTATAATATGTCAATTTACAAATGAACGGAATTATTAGATCGTATGATGAGTGACTGCATCGTGCACTCGCTCTTAAAAATAACATTACAAAAAATAAATACCGTGAAGATAATACGGTTTTCATTTACACCTCGTTAGAAGTATGCTGAAGGACGTCGTACGAAACTACACAGTGTGTACTTTGAGAGACAGGGTACGGTCTCGTTTAAATGAGCGTCGTTCTCTTACATCGTCGCTTTTAGCTGGCCGACAGCGAAACTCGCGGTTCGTTGCACTTGTGTACGGCGAAAACACAACCCGCGCTAAATCGCAAAGGAGGTCGGAAGACCACTCACCTTGGTGATGAGATCCTTAGCGCGGCTCTCGAACAGATGCTCGAGCTTCTGCGTGTCGACTGCTACTGGCGTCAGCTCGTCCCAGATCATCTTGTGTTTGTCGAGACGCGCGAGAATTGCGGGATCGTCCCGCACCTCCTTCCAGAACAGCTTCACCGTCTTCTTGCTCTTCTTCGCGAGCAACGACGGCGGGCTCTTCGGCGTTGTGTTGCTGGTCTCGGTGGCCGGCGGCGGCGGACGCGTTATCTTCAGACTGACGCCGAAAGGACTTTGAGGAAGCGGCGGTGGCAATCTCGCGCCCAGAGGCGGTGGCGGCGGTGCTTGAACGTCTCCGCCCGGAGGTGCCATCGGCGGCGGCGGCGGCGGCACTCCGTTCGTCACGTTAGCGGATCCCAGCACGTCGATCTCGTCGTCGGAATTCAGATCAGTGAAATCCAGATCGCAGAGAGACAGCGGTCTCTTCAGCTTCTTCACCAGCTCTTCCCAGTGCAGCTCGTTCTCAGATTTTTTCGTTTCCTGCAGCTTCGGCAGATTATCCCCAGTCGGTGACTTCAGCACGTCCGCCTTCGACTTTGACTTCGCCAGGCCTTCCTTCGCCTTCGAGATCAGTCCGCTCATGTCTCCTATCCTGTAAACACACGAGTGAAAAATGCTCGATCATAAAACTTGTCAATCTGTTTTACTGAACAGTAAAAAGCAGCTCTTAAAACTTGTGTCGTGATTAAGCTCGCGAGAGAGCTCGCTTATTGATTTATTGAAAGTCTCGCGTATCCGTAGAGAGAGAACCAACTTTTACACACGAAACGCGCTACTTTTGCAACATCTCGCGTAAAATTATCTCAAACTTAGAACTTCCGACGAGATACAACAAAGTTCGCGCGACTTTTACGACTCGGCTCTTGCTGTTGTCAATATCTCGTACCATCGTAATGTATTATTTTTCACTCTTACTTGTTAAAAGGCCGTAGTGTAAACTTTTACGCTACGTTTGATAAGAAAACTTTCCAAGCGAGATGCATAAAACATAATAAGATTTACTTTTCTATAAATATTTACTGGATTTCTTAATATTTACTTTCCCAGGTAGTTTTGCAATTTTCTGTGGCATAATAATTTTTCACCTCTTCTTGTGAGGGAAGTTTGTTTATTCTAAAGTTTAAATGTGAACACAGAGAAAGAGAGAGAGAGAGAGAGAGAGAGAGAGAGAGAGAGAGAGAAACGAGCAGGATAAATCAATCAAGCAGTATGCATCTAAAATGAAGGTCGCGCCTTTGCCAAAATTACCTGGAAACTTTCTCCTCCACGGGGCTGCTAGGTATAAGATTCTGCGCTGCCAACTTCTGCGTGAGATCCTTGACAGTTCCTTCCCTCTTAAGCTGTAGAACCACTCGACGATCCTCGTCCTCGTCGGTGTGATTACTCTCGTTGTACTCGACACCTTCGTTGGAACTTTTGCCGTACCACGGCTTCTTCTCCTCCGAGTCGAGCTTGTTCGCGGCGTTCATCAGCGGCGTCAAGTCCTTCCTGCTGTTCGCTCTGGACAACTTGTTCGACGGAGAATCTGCGTTTCTCTCGTAAGAGGTGCCGTTCGTGTATCGCAGACTGTTTGACGCAAACGGACCTTTAAATCAGCAGAAAGCTATTGTTATAGTGACATTTTCCCGATGCGTTTAATTTTTTCGAACAAAAGATTTAAAGTGAGAGACAACAGGTTATTACATAAACATCTAATTTCTTTCTTTTATATCTTTCTTTCTTTCGTTTAACAAAAAATAAGAATGATTGTAAAAATGGTAAGATAATTCGCGCAGTAGATAATTGACTCGCAACTACTCACTTTCCTGATCGTCGCCGTGTCCAAGCGAAGCTCTCATGTTTGCGGTAGCCTCTTGTTGTTCTCTAATGAAGCTCCTCTGTCTCTCCGCACGTTCTCTTCGCCGTCTCAGCGCCGGTGTAACACCAACATCGACTGAAACACGTAGTATGTTTTGTTCATTAAACACCGAATTATATATACGAACAACTAAATTACTCTAGTCTGTGTGTTTCGATTACATTGACCATAGACTAAGTTTGAAATAACATTTGGATAAACTTTTTCTGTTGGAAAAAATGACAGAATATAAAAAACTCTGTACAAAATTTTTTATAACTATAAAAATGTAATCAAATAAAAAACAATTATGGATGCACTTTATAAAACAATTAAATCAAAATATTCTCCATTGTTATCGTATCCGGTTTGGCGCGACATGTTCGGAGAGGTCTAATAGAACATTTTATGCTGACCGCGTCTCCAATGAAATGCGCAAGGGAACTGAAACAGCAAGGTCTCGGTAAGCGATTTGCCGATGCGGGAATCGAGAGCCCCGTGGGCGTTCAAGTTCGTATTCATCATGCAATCGAATTGCTAACGAATCAATTTACATGCGCTAGTTAAGAAGACTGTCTAAAAAATTGAGAAAATTGATTCTCTGAATTAATGTTACTTGTACATGTAAGCTCGATCTGTCAATCTCAATTTATTTATTTTGCAGATATAACTCTCTCAATAAAAACGTTTAAAAATCTTATGCAAGTTGAGAACAAAAAGTTTGCAGATAGTAATCAAGAGCCAACGGAGTAAACAAGAGCCAACTAATATTTACCTTTGTTCTCTTTGTAACTGCCGTTGAGCTGAACTTCACCCAAATGGCTCTGCGAACTCTGAGAGCTACTTGATTCGTCGTCGTCGTCCGGTAGGCTCGAGTTCAAAGTGTTGTTCATTGAGCTTACGCCCAGGGTGTGATTTAATCGTGGACTAAGACGCGTATTCAAGGACATCGACAAGGGCGAGTTGCCCGTCGAGTGTCTTCGAGACTTTCGCCGCTCGTGGGAATCCACTAGAGATTTCCGATTACGCAAAGTCTTCCTGCGAAAATTCAATGGAAAATATCCTTTTTGTCAAATTGCTATCAAGTTTAATAGAGATATTCAGTTTTTATGTATTTCTGTTAAGTTTGATTTTTGTTGATTAAACGTTTATTTGATTAATAAATTATAAATATATAATTTATATACATATATATTTTTTCCAAATTATAAATATCAAATAATTGTGCATAGAAAACTCTCTCTTATAATATCTGTATAAAAAATTAAGAATTTTTATTAAATCTTTATTGAATTAACTGTAATGCCAATACGTGATACTATCTACCTTATGTTGTCATCCAGTTGACGTATAGGCGAACCCCTGTCACCGTCCTCGTGATGCAGCACCGCCTCGTAGATCTGAAACTGCCTGAGCAGATCGAGATCCGTGCCTTGCTTCGACATGTACCTTTGGATGACGCCCTCCATACCCTGTTCCTCCAGGCAATCCACTTGATCGTAATAAGTGTCCTGATCGGGGATGCCGTTCAAGCACTTGTTGATCAAAGTCGTCGCGTATATAAGCAACTCCGTATCGGCGGCGTCGTAATCCTTGAGAAGTTTCATTACGTTAATCCACGGCACCACACCTCTAGCCTGGTCCACCGCTCTTATAGCCCTGACCAACAGCAGACTGTTCGTCTCCACGTATTCCACGAACACGAGAAGCAGTTTCAACGCCGTCTTCACTACCAGTCGAAAACGGCTGGCGATTAATGTGTACAACCATTCTACCGTCTGTCCGTGTTCCATTACTCCGTTCATACCGTCGACGTACAGCATTACCTGGCCGAGTGCTGCGTGAATGCAAACGAGTTGTGAAATTAAACGCGAAGAAAGTATTCGAAAAGAGCAAGAGACAAGTTCGTTTGTTCGTAAATAAAGTTTCTCTGGGATGAATTTCAAAACCGTTGTCGCGAATAACAAAGAGAAATATTCAAAAACCGAATGAAATCCGAGAATGTAAATCAAAAGATAGAAAAGTAAGACAGTTTTTATTAACATAAGGTTTTAAAACAATATATTTAGGCAGGTATTACATTTCTTAAAAAAAAAGAAATTAAAGGGAGAGAGAATAAAAAAGCTACTTTTATGCGAAAATGCATTCATATATCTTGACTAAATAATTCGCATAAAAACATCCGGCGCATTTGATCGATGTTTTTCCCGAGAGTTTTCGAATTTGCTGATATACCGTATCATAGTCATTTATCTTGCCGTTTAATTCAGACTGCGGTAGTACTTCGCTATTTTTATTGGCGCGCAAAAATATGAACGAAAATGTCGGAACGACGACCTGGGTGCCAATGTACACGATGAGAAATAAAAGCACGAACTTCGTTAGAGACCGAGCGATGCGAAACATCAATCTCGACCCGATCCGAAACGATGTTTCCCTTTTTTTTTCTTTTTTTTTTTTTTTTTACGCCACACCGCTTCGTTGTTTACGAAACTGATTTCCGGCGAGTCCTCGGGTCGCGTATACGGTACGACTGGAATTTAACGTGCAAATTTCGCCGATCGCGGTCGTAGGTAGGTTCGCTCGAATTTTATCCCACGTGAAATTACGCCCAAAAACGTGCTTGCGCTCACACGTTACCGTTTTAAAACTCGCGTGTGTTCCGCCAAAAGCACCGCTCTCGTTGTGTCCTAAATAAATTACGACGCGCTTGGCGTGTAAAATGTGCGAAAAATACAAGGGAAAGCTGCTGCAAATGCTCATGCTTTGCAGGTATATAAAAACCTTCTTTCAACTAAAATTAATTAGTGCAATAAAAGAAAAAAAAAAACAAAAGTTGCCGAATAATGCTTGCATTACAGAAAATACGTAAAAACTTAAAATAGTACTTAGTGTGTAAAACTTTCCAAAGTGAAATTATCTCAAGCGAATTAGTAGGAACTAATTAAATCATAACATATAATCATAAAATTAATGTGTACACATAAAATAATTGATGTTACACACATAAAATCGCAAATAAAGCAATCGTAAAGTTCCGTTTAAATCAAATCTGAATTGTCAACAAACTGTGTCCCAAATTCACTTCAGTCAGCTGAATCAATTTTGTTTTGCGATAACGATGTTTGATTTCCGCGAAAATCACATTACGTATAAACTGATCAGTGACAAAAAAAAAACAGATATCCTTTCATAAAATCATCATCGCAGTTCTGACATTCTCGCAATCGCGTGAATCGTATCATATTCATGTCGGCAATCAGAATCGATCGTGAAACGATTTAAACACGTTCTACCGATCATTAATTCAGCCGTTATCATTACACGAGCCATAAGTTATGACACGGAATCTAATTAGAAGCCTAGATATCGATTGCGACGCGCATAAACAACGTGTGCCAAATATATACATCATGTTGTTGAATCTGCATCGCAGGCTTTGAAATAACCACAAGATTAGCATCTCTCTGCGCGATGTTATTACTAATAAGAAAAAGAAAAAAATCACAAAACATTGCTTGCGGCTTCTTCAGATTCCATTTCAAAAAATAAATAATCTTACCACATGTCAATAGATATTATACGTTGAAACATATTCAAGTAATGCATTTATGTAAAAATTAATATATTTATGTTAAAGTATTGAAATAAAATTGTAAAATTGATAAATTGATAAAAGTATCAAAATAAATTGTAAACTCGAATTCGCTTTATATCTTGAAATTTCTTATATAAAATTATTTGAACGGAATTTTTAATATCATCGTAATTTTTTATATTATCCTAATTTTTATTCAACTTCATCTTCATGTAATAAACACGCAAGCACGATAAACGTACAGGATTACGACGTAAAATTAACGTGCTCGCTCGCCTGTAGTAAGCCCGACAGTTTACGAAGCACTTGAAATATGGCTGCGAAGTGCGACCACGTTCGAAAGGCGCGATCAAAGGGCGTCATTCATAATTCGCGACGCATCGCGCGGTTCGACGAGCAGTCGCAACCCACCGTGGCTTCCACACGTGTTGACGCTTTCGCTGTAAACGTCGTGTGTCGCGCGTTAACGCACTTCACCGTATCAAACTCTTGTTTTAGACGGTGGTAACGTTTCGCTGTCGCGCGCGTCTTTCTCGGAAATGCAAAGACGAGAGAACGGTGAATGCCACGCTCGTTAAACGCAGGCTGCATTACGCCGGGCATTATCTTATCGTTACTCGTGAGATTACAGACGAGAGACGCATCGCGTCTACCACCGCGAAATCTCATCGTGTGCATAAACGACATGTAGCAAGGTCGCGTCGTTTCCTTTAACTCAATTTGCGCGCAGTCGTTTACGGTAAGAGACTTTCCCACCATCGTCTAATTGGACGCATTGCGTCTGTTATCGCGGAAGTTATAGAATAATCATCTTCGTGTGTATTGTTACCGCCGCGTTGAACACACACACACACCAGACGAGAGACCCATCGTCGCGATCATTTACAAAGTTATAAAAGTTAATTTGGATTTAATGCACGCGAAGAAAGAAAGAGGTTCCTAAGTGATCGATAAGGAAAACGAAATTTCGCGTGAGATATCTTGCGAATTTGTTATGAGCAAACGGTTTAAATAGCGTTTTAAGTTTTATTAAGTTACTGCGCTGAGATATTAGGTGCGCACATGCTCTACGATCCGATCTTACCGTATAAAACGAATAGAGCACTCACCTCGCAAAATGTAATTTTGGTAATTCTGATCGGCCTCGCTGCTGACTTTGATAAGGCAGGCGAGTCCGTCATTTTGCACGAACTCATGCACCAAATCCTTGTCCTCCTGTAAAAAAAAAAACAAAAAAAACAGGGTGTACGATAAGACTTGATTGCAATGTGACGCGGCGAGAAAATATAATCGATGTTGACACGCCAAATCACGAAAGTGTTTCCCTAAAGACCGTGAATGCGTTTGTTGTAGGATACGCTTCTTAATTGTATCGCAGAACGGAAAGCTTTGAGACGCGCAATTTGGAAAATTGCCGCATTATACTTTGAACGTTAGCGTCGTGTGTGCAATTATTTTCGCGGTAAAAAAACGCAACATCGTCCAAAGAAATCAAACAATAGATAGCTTCAATAGTATTAATTTTTACTAATTTTACTTTTATATTTTTTATTGCGTATTATTATTTTTATTGAAAACTTTATTTAATTTTTTCGTGTAATTTCGAGACTCTTGTTCGTAATTTTTATTGTTCACTTTTTGCACACATTTTATAGTATCTTCAAATTTATTTATTGCATCTGGTTTTCTTTCGAAGAAATTAACGGGAATAAGTCGCGGGAAAAAAATCATCTTCCGAAGAGAACCCATCCGATATCCGATCTTGACAACGTCACGGAAGCGCGATTTACCTCTACATTACCACCTAAGCTACCCGTTCCATCGTGCAAACGGAGGAGGTTTAAATGGAATTAGTTATGCCGCGCCGGGCGCAAAGTCGCGAGCATAATGGAAAATCTACGAAGTTTGATTAAACCCCTCGTTTCCAAGGCGTCGTGACGCCGGTACCGTGGCCCGTTCGCGATCTCGTCGGACTTCTCCCGATTCGTATTCTCCCCCCGGATTCTCTCTTCTATCTCAACAATCCGGAAACGGTGGAAGTTTACACGGGACTTAGGCGGAACGCAGACTCGATTAGCCCGGTGGATTAAGATGCGAAATTGGACTTCGCACCGATGCGCTTCCTCCGATTCCCGCGCCGCCGCGAGAAGGAAATCCGGAAACCGAACTGACCGAGAGAAGAAGCACAAAGAGCACGTTCGCATTTCGAAACCCGGTGGGAGAGTAATTATTATGAGATATACGTTTACGCGAAGTCTCTCTGGATCGGACAATCTGTCGGATGTGCAGCTGATTAGCGCGACGGTAAATCCAATTAGTTGCACGGATTAACGGAAAGAAGAAAGAGGACGTGTAAGAAGAATACGGGCGGAAACCCGATAATCAAAAGGGCGCGACGGAATCGTTAAACATTGGACGAGATTCAATTAACCCGCTCGATGGGAAAAAAAATTAATTTGATGCTTCTAATAATTCCATCTTTCGAAATAATTGTTGTAGCGATGAAGGAAAACGAGAAACAAGACGAAGCTTGAATCGAACGGATCAACCGTCCGTAAATATTTCAAAAGCAAGTGAAATAAATTTCAGTACACATTCCGGCGGAGAAAATAACAGCAATATATTTTGACACGCTAGTCTTCGTGTCAAGAAACTATTATTTTTCCCGACGAGAGAGGAATAATATGCCATATGGAAGAAAATTGCTCGAGAGATAATCGACGAAAGAAAGCGAGACGCCGTTGCACGGTTAAAAAAAAAAAAAAAAA
>QVNW01002759.1:0-10791 GCA_014825475.1 Pseudomyrmex flavicornis
AAAAAAAAAAAAAAAAAAAAAAAAAAAACGTTCAACGTCAAACAACTCAGCGCAACTTTAGCGACTAGACGAATTATAAATTGTTATAAACTTTACTTATTAAATCGAACACAGATTAAGTACGGACAAACGTCCGTTTAAAAGCCTAAACGCTTGAGATTCGATCGTGTCGGCAGACTCGTTTTCGACTTCTGCTCTCCCATCCAGCTCTTGCTCTTGTAGACGCCGCGGAAGAACTTGAACTCGTCCACGTGTTCCGGATCCTTCATCGATTTGTAATCCTGCGGCGAGCAGAACTCCTTCTGCTCGTTGTAGAACTTTTTGTAACCCCCGTGTAACAAGTAGATCTCGGGATAGTGCAGAGCGGGATAATGATCCTTATTCCGCTCGCGGTCCAGTCTGCGCAGGAACCTCGACAGATTCGGTCCGCGTTCACGCGAGAATTCACAGTGAAACACCAGGATGTCGCGTTTGTCGGTGTCGTCCAGAATTCGGGGAACGATCGTTGTTACGGGATCGAGAAGCTTCTCGGTGATGAGAGCCGCGTTGTAGAGATTTAACGCGCCCTCGATGTGTCCGCCTTGATACTCGTATGGATATCGGCAATCGATGATTTGATAGGAAGCGATACGATCGCCGAACTCGCCGCGCAATAGCGCCGCCAACGTACTAGGCGAGATGACCTTCAGATCCGGATGATGACCGATGATAATCGGCAATACGCACGGTTTGCTGAAGTCGCCGGTGAGATCGGAATCGGTGGCACTGCGATGAACCGCGCGCTTGATCGCATGCGCCTCCGTCTCGGACAGACTTCGCTGCAACGGGATCTTCGCGCGCGCTAGTATCCTCGTGTTCGCCGAGTTGGGCGTGGTATCGATGCAGAAGCTGTTGCATTTGCGCGATCTCTTCTTGTACATCAACGCGTCGTCCTTCGGCGACTCGTTTGATCGTTTGCTGGACCTGCTGTTAGCCGGCGAATGGAAACAATAATCCAAATGTCCCGCGGGAGACTTTCGCAATCTATACTGTCTCACTCGCGTCGAGCAATCCGTCGGGGGCGAGCGAAACAGACAGGTGCGAATTCGTGACAACGACGGCGACGACGACGACGACGATGATTCTGACGGCGACGGCGACATAAGGATCTCCTTTTGCTTGAAATTCTCGTGTCTCTCCCTCATGTAAGCCGTCATCCATTGTTTGCCTTCGGTGAGAGAACGTGAGAATTGAGGCGACATCGAGACGTCATCGAAATCGTTCACCGACGTCTCGGGCGCGACAATGTTGCCGGACAGCAGTTTGGAGATGTCACTCGGCAACTGCGTCTCGTAATCCATGGTGTCCATGTCGACGAGCTCGCTCAGTAACCCGTCGTCCATGCTCTCGTATCCCGATGACAGGCTACGCAGGAAGGTCGATCCCACGCTGGTTCTCTGCCCGGGCATGATTTGAGAGGTCACTGAAAGCGGGGACCGGGTCATCGGACTGTACCGCGGATTCAGTGTGCGTCGCGACGCTGGAGTATTGACGACCACGGCGGCGTGAAATTGGTGCTGCTTCTCCTGTCTGTTGCAGATCACGTCGCAGTTCTCCAAAGGACAGCGTACATTGTTATTGCAGCACATCTAAAAAGGAGCGATTACATGATAGCGGGTCTCCACGTTTTAATTTACTTAATAAAACAATTTTATTTTTTGCCTGATATAAAATAAAAAAATGTAAATATTAAAAAATAATAATAATAATAATAATAATAAGTAGAAAATAAAATAGAAAAGCGAAGAATGTTCGATCGAGCGGCTCACAGTGACCGCACTAATGACTCGTGTTTCCGGTATGATTGGTATCGGTCACTACCGGAAACAAAGGTGGATCGGGAAAATGAGCGAAAGCGCGACATAATCGTCGGAAGCGGAACAACAAGAAAAAGGAGGATAAAACACACGGCATGTAGCCGCGCCGATTTGGTAAGCGCAAGGTGTCGCCTGTATGCATTATGAAGAAATCAAAGACCGACGCGGGATAAGAAGATACGTGTATATTTTTTTTCCGCTCGATCGACTGGTCGATATAATTCGTCGTCATTAAAATCAATGTTCTTGCACGTGATAAAAAGCAGCTGCACGTGCACGTTTTCCGCACACGAGTCGGATTTATTCCTTCGAAAACTTTCTAATCGTCGGGGAAACGACTGAATTATTTATCACGAAATGCGCGATACAACATCCGGAATTGAATATGCATTGTGAGCGTGTATATAGAAATTCTCTCGTTCGAATCTCGCTCGAATATTACATGAGACGTCCGTAAACCAAGACGTAAATTTCGAAGCTAGGTGTATTGTCGATACAAATCTATACTATCGGAATTTAAAGCAAGCTTTTAAATCAGTTTTTCGTAATTAAACAGCTTTGTATAATATTGCATAAGAGAAGGCGTGAGAAGAATTCATGTTAAAATTCGAAAATTCTCAATAAAGTGTGTAAAGTCTCGTACAAAAAAAAAAAAGCGAAAAAACATCATTACAATGGGGTTTAAAATGGAGTACTTACATGTAATGTTTTGTATAAAAAAAATACATAGATAATGTGTTGAAATCAATTTATTTCAATATTGTGTAATACATTAAAATATCACAGTTAATTATTGAAATTGTTATCAATACACACAAACACAGATAGAAAGGGAAAGAGAGGGAGTGAAAAAGAGGGAATTTTTTATCTACATAAAGCTTAGATTTCATAATATGTAATAAATAGTTATGTAATAAATTATCAAGGTAAATAAATTATAACTACAAGATTTCTCAGTCAACTATTTGCCATCAAAAGTCGAATGTCGGCGAGTTTACCAGCAGAAGTACAATATGCGTGAGAAGCACTTTCTTACCTTCTGCGGAGTGGATTTGAACAAGTTGGTGGCGCCATTCTCCTTTTCGTGTTCGTATTCTTCAATTCTAAAATCCTCGTGTTTATTTGGGCTAATTACACGGTAACTCTCGTCGACTAACAGAGGATAAGTCGAGCTCGTTTTTGCGATATGTGAAATACTGGAAACAAAAAAAAACAAACGAGACGAGTTTAGATAAACTCATTCATAGACAAAGTAATTGTTTTTTTTTTCTATCTCTCGCGCGTTGTTCAATGTACAGAGGACAAAAAATACACTTATAATATAACCTCAAAAGTTCGATACTTCCGGTGTGTTAGAAACAACAGGAAGACATAGGCGTTAGCAGTCCTAGGTGAGTACATAGTTTCTTTATTTATTTTTTTATTTTTTTCATTGTTTTTTGAATGAATTTGCACCCGACTGAGAATTATTCAATCTTTAATAACGATCTAGAAGAGATTGTTTTGCAACGATCGCGGATATCACAGATTGAACTTGTCAATTTTAGTGAGATAATTACTTAATTGGACGAATAATCAATTTTTCTACGAGAGATTACGCAATTTCGTCATTTTTGATAAATTGTTCTTTGAACAATCGACGATTGAATACATGAACGAAAATTTGGCGCGAAAGTTGTTGCCTTCACGCGACGATGCGCATGCGGTCGGCGAAATCGAAGAAGTTTTTCCGCTTGTTTTAGCGCGGAAACACACTTTACGTCGATTCACTTTATTTTTTTTTGGAATGAAATAATGAAATCAATAAATCTCGTTGAGAAACACATTTCTATAATTTCTCAACTAGATATGTTTTTTTATTCGAGCCACTTTAATGGAATTCTCTGCAACATTCTACAAACAGTTCGGATCACTCCATTAATATTTATGATATTTTCGAGTAGTTCGAGTAACAACTACTACAACATTTCAGTTCAATGTTTTGTGTCACAAGTTTTACAACAGTCACATAAATTGCAATCAATAAAAGTAAAAATTTGACGACGAATATAATAACATAATAATTCGCCTCGACGAGGAATAATCGCGCGGATTGTTAGAAATCGATCGAGATACGCCACGATATACACGCGAGAAACACTGCACTGTATAAAACACTAAATACGTGTGTCTGCAAACCAGGAAATCATATTTTTATACCTTATATGCATATTAAATTTTGTATAATTCCCGCTATTGCTAGATTTGTCCATCACAACTTTCGCCATTTCGATGTCGTCGCGCAAGAGATTCATGTTCCTGCCGAATCGTGACGAAATTATTTTACAAACTATACGGTCCGACTCCGAAAAACGATTTTTCGCGTTTTCTTTTTTTATTTGTTTATTTATTTATTTTTTTGTTTTGTTTTCTTTATTCTCTCCCCCAAACTTTACGGAACGAACGCGAAAGTCGGACTGTCGTTCCGCTAGCACGAGCGGTGCTTTTTATACGAGAACGAAGCACAAAGTGGGGGGGGAACGGTGGCTACCAATGGCGAATCGTAAAAGGGCGCTTCGAAGGGCCTGAGAGAGGTGAAGGAAAGTGGGGTATCCTCTCAGGGCGACCGACCGCTGTGGGGGGGCCGCGCGCATGCATGACATTTGAATTTCCGTGCGCGCAAGTGCACATATGTGCACGTGTGTTGTACGTTGGGATTCGATCCTCGTTGATCGCGCGCCCTCAATTCACGTCTCGTCCTTTTTTCTTCTCGTGCGAAAGGGCGCCGACTCCGGAGTCTCTCTCTCTCTCGATATCGGGCTTATTCCCGTCTCTTAAGCAACCATCGAACGAAAAATAATCGGAGAAGATAGCAATTTTAAACTCTTTCTCTTATAATTGATCTCGTTTTATCATTTATAACTTTTTTGTAATTACTTATGGACTACCTCTCATAGTTTGCAAATTAATAATAAAACATGTTTCGCACACGCACACACACGCGCGCGCACACGCACATACATGTACAACTAAGCTACCAAGAAACATTGTAAGCATATGATTTAACGAAACGGTCCCAAGTAAAATCGACCGTTTTTCTGATGGTTTTTTCCGTACTATTTTTGCCAACCCCGGGCACAGTAAGAGAAACATCACAAAGTAAAGGCAAATATTATGTAGAAGATAAACGAGAAAGGTTGCTGTCTCAGAGGATATTGTAACTTTACTTCTTTGTCGAAGTTTGAAAATTTCACACGAAGTCACAGTTGTTCGGAAAAAATGTTCTGCTGGGATTTTCCGAACTTCCTTTTTTTATAGAATGCTTCATCTGATTGCACTCGCCCTCGTTTTTTCTTCAGAAAGAATTTTCACACGGCAAGTGCGATCGCATTCAGTGTCCGCGTCCAATTAAAAAAAAAAAAAAAGAGAGACATTTGAGTTTCCTTCGAGAGAAACGAAGAGGAATTTTGTGGTGTTTTTCTTCTTGAAAAGTTGTGAAAGAGGTATTCCCATTCAACGTGAGGATTTCTACTTGGATTTTCTGGATTATCTATTTCCAAGTCCAAAACCAACAGTCGATACAAAAGAAACGAAACAAAAATAAGTAACAAATTCCGAAGGAGCCGATCGTTTCTCGATTCGCGTAATCGCGTCCCGTCTCGGATACCCCGGAGTCGATATATAGCGCCAGCGGATCCAACGTACTTATTGACTTATATCCCCGGGACAGAGAGAATCAGCTGTCGTTTGACTTCATCGTACCCCTAACGTGAATTCCTTTGAGGTAAACGTGAAGGGTGGTTTCTTCGCACGTACGATTGTTCCAGTCGCCGAAAGAAGGAGCGAACGAAGGAGGGAGAATTAGACTCTTACTCCTACAATACGTCGTCGGCTCGAAACGTCGGGAAGGGAAATGCACCCCCTCCAATGCGGTCCACGGTGGTGGACACGGAATGGTGGTGCGGAGCACGACGTCATGCATTGCGCAAGATTCGCCAAAATGCACGAGGAACCGTACATGTCGGCGCATGGGGGTAACTCAGCTGCTTTCTGCCGTGAAACCAGCGAATCGGGGGTCGCAGACCCCCTTGCGGACAGCTGCCGGATCGTACACCTTCGACGTTTTCGCTCCCTCTATATGTGTGCCTCTCCCAGTCGTTACGCCGTCGTCGCGGGTACTCACCCTTCGCGCAATTTATTGCACAGATCCCGTGGAGTAACAGCTTTTTAGCAATCGCTTTCTTGCGTATTGATATCGACATCTGTATATATATATTTATCTGTATATATATGTGTATATGTGTGTACACACACACACACACACACACATACACACACAAAATTCTCGATGATAATCTCTTAGATCAATATCCTTGGATTTTAAATGATGCGTTTATCGTCGCGTGCTACTCTATGGACTTCGTCTTTTCAAGTAATTCCAATAAATAATAATTACGATTAATTAATAATTAAGATGGATAATATTAACAATTTTAATTGCTAATTTAATTTAACAGAACTTCTTCATTTCTATTCCTTTCATTTTTAGATATTTTTATCGAATTATGTAAATTTTCAAGATATAAAGAAACAGCCAAGAGTAATCAAAAGACGAAGTATCGTATCTTTCAAAATGCCATCAACATCCCTTTCGTTCTTATCACCAGCTGGAGCTCTCTCGAGAAGCGATCGATTCTCTTTCCGGACTATTGACCCGCGTAACTCGTCGGGAAGGAATGCGCCCCGAGATACGGCATACATCTCTCATTTCTCACACGAGGACGAAAGGAGAGAGACATTTGACGTGTCGATATGTGCGTGCGACCGTGCGAATGCACGTGGGGGTCGTGGTGGCGAAGTACCGGCCAATATCGACTGGTCGCGCGAGACGAGGCGGCGGCGGGCAATGCTTGCCCATCGACTTTGATTTTTCTGTGAGAAAGAGTGCAGATGGCCGTATATCTATTGTGAGGGTTGGCGCGTGCCAAGGGTGGTACCGCACGAGACTCTCTGTCTCTCTTTACCCTCGGTCTCTCTTGACGTATTTCCTCTCCCCCTCCGCTGCTAAGTGCGCGGACCGTCGTCGCGTTCTTTCGCGCAACGCGCACGCACGCACGCACGTGTATTGTAAGCTCCGCGCACCATCGTCGACAGGTAGGCGCTGCGGTGCGCACGTCCTGTGGATCATGGGGTAGTACATGTGCACCGCGTTGCTTCCGATCGATGCACGGCCCGCCGTCGGCAGGAAGCCACTTTTACGTAATACCTGTCACGAGGTTCTCAAACAGATTCCGAAATATTTAACAACCATCACGAACTCGTATAAAAAAAAATAAAAAAAAAAAAAATGAAAGGATTTTGCCTTTGCTCGGTCATAAATTTGTTTCCGCGTTGAGAACACACCTACATATCGACGTGATAAATAATATATCTGAAGTTTTACGGTACTTTTTTTTTTCTCTTCTTCTCGTTTTCTTTCATTATCGTGGAATGTCGTTTGAAACGACTCGAAACAGCATGAGAATGACATCCGGTTTCGTGTTTGGTTAAATCAGTAACGTCAAATATCGAAGTTAATTCGATATTTGACAACTTGCCGGGGGGAGGGGGGAAAGTTTTGTCTGCAAACGGTTAACAACACACGCGGCCGAACAACCGCTGCCGATGATGACCCGGTAACAGTAAGTTACAGACGTCGGGGAACCGACGTCTTTGCAGCTTCCTAAACGGGATCATCATCTGTTTCTTCCGTACGTGTCTCACCCCCCGGCAGATTACACTATTCTTCTGACGTACACGCAGCCGCTGCATCGCAGATGTAACGCATAAGTAAGCAGAATTCGCATTTACGCACCGTATATACGCATCGGAGCGAGACGGAGCGAGAGATGGGGAAGACATTCGAGAGGAGGAAAAAATTTCAACCCCTAGCGGGAGACGAGAGAGAGAGAGAGAGAGAGAGAGAGAGAGAGAGAGAGAGAGCGCGACGAGAACAGTAAGAACACAGATAGTTTGAAAACGAAGAAAGAAGAAAAGAGAGGTCACCACTTCTCTCCTGTGAAAGGTCTTCGAGTAAATTTTCGATAGAAGTAATTGATCGAAGCTAATCGTTGCGCCGTCAGATCGATACAGGGGAGATACATTCTCCGTTAAAAGTTGATGCGCGTTTCTCGCCGTTCTCCTTCCCACACTAATTTCTCAGATATTAATTGAGAAAACACATTAAATTGAATACTTCAAAATTTTCTACTATATATTTTTCTACAAATTACTCGCGCGCGCGCGCGCGTTACGAATAATAAATTTAAATATTCTTCTTAAACTGTGCGCTTTGCCGGTCCGAGGATTAGAAAAGTAAAGAGAGAGAGAGAGAGAAGCATAAAAGCTGTGCCGACACAAGAATAACCACAATGTTCAAGCGATTCTCAAAGAAACATGTCTAGAACGAGCGAAGCTGTCGGTCGAATTTGCAACACAATCGCTGTTCCGTCGAATGCGGGGTTGCATACTGTGTAATATTTTTTTTACGGTTCAGAAAGCCGGAGATTCCAGGTTCGATTCCTGGCTGAGGAATTTTTTTTGCAATATTTTAAAAATTACGGGGTCTCTCATATATGTGATGCAAACCTAGCATCCTATATGAAAATTTGAGAATTGAAATTTCAATTCAAAACTCACGTGTAAAAATTTACACGGGAACAAGTATATATATGCACGCGTATTTCCGCACAAAATCCTCCGACCGGCTCTTATGACCGTATATATTTCGTAGTTTAGAATTTTCAGGAGCCTATAGTTTCTTAATTTTTTTTTTTTTTTTTTTCGACTACCGAAAGCAACGATCGGGTGAAAAACTTGTTTTCTACCGCAATTCTAAGAATAAATAGTACAACTTTAATCATCTGTCTCTCCGCAGTGCGAATCGAGATCGAGTCTCGACAACCGCATTAGTCGCTGATCAAATATGAAATAAACTCGAAGTTTTGTATGTCTCTGGTTTTTGAAGATATTGCACATGCAACTTCGCGCCCGAATGGCAACCATGGGGTATTAGACGAGCGACAACTCGTCATGTCGATGTGGTTCCACGCCCGGCTTTGAAATAATCTGATTGCCTATTGTTCGTTGCGCGTGTTGAAACGCGTGCGAGCGCACATGTGTTTACAATATGTACGCGCATTGCGACCGTCTGTCTACAAAATACTCGTTCGACAAACCACGCGAACGAATAGATAAAATGTTACAGTAGAACTCCAGTAATTTCGAGCACATGAGACTGATTCTTCTTAGAATTCGAAATTTATTTTCTTTCCTTTCCATTTTTTTCCCCTTCCAGCGACCAACCGGCAGCAAGAGACGAAAGATACAGTACGAGTTGCGCAGTTACTCAAGAATATCGGAGAATTGTGAATATAGTGAGGGAAACTATTGGCCCGCCTATCACAAGGAGAAGTCGAAATTGTAGTGCTCGAAATTATTGGAGCTCTACTGTATATATTATTGAGTTAAAACTTTCCACGAGATAAACTGTACATTGAAACGGTGATTATACTTCGCGACCGATTTCTTCGAAAATTTGCGCGATTTACGTCGGACAAAAGTTCAAGTCGCGCTTTTTTGACGTGAATCTAATACAATTAGACGGAAGATTTATTAATTGATGCAAGCATTGAACACCGCATGGCCATTGATATACAACACACACATCCGATCGTATCATTTCATCTATACGCTCGAAGAATTCGTCCATTGAAAAGTTATTTTTCAAGTTTTCCGAACACGATTCTGTTCATCTCAAACCCCCGGATCGTCGTCAACTTGTGCCATACACGTCTTCAACCTGACCTTCCCCACACAATAGGCAAGGTAAAATACTTGCACGGATTTTTTCCGCGGATGCTGAGTTCTATCGAAGATATATGAACCTCAGACACCAGCTGGCTCACCATTAAACGCCATTTACCTGTTTCGGTTCTTAGCGAATTCCAGCGGCTTAAGTGAAAAAACCTGCTTGTTAACCTGCAATTTTCTAAACGTTGAGTACTTTAAACTGACAGTTTGTTGACAAAAAAAAAAAAAAAAAAAAAAAAAAACACGGATAAGCAAATACATCGGTGCAAAATTTTTGAATGAAAATTACACACGTCGCGTAACGGAACCCGCGGGAACGGCCAGATGTTCATTACATCGATGATAAGCCAGTGAACTTCGGTGAATCATTACCATTCACACACGCTGACACGGTGATGGTTCACGCTCAGTTATTGATTAACTACGAAACTCGGTCCTGTAACAGCTGCACCCGTATATGTTCGCCGTCATGCGAGCAAACGCCGAAAGAATACCGGCTCTCTTGTGCTCGGGGAGGGAGAGAAACAAAGTTCATGGGGGCGTACATAGACAGAATGGGGTACCCAAGTACCCGAGAGAATGGACGCGTTCGATGGTCGGTCGTCCGATCGATCGCGCGTTTGAGTTTGCGCATCGAAACCGCCATCGACGATAACGGCGATAACGGCAAACATTACAGCGTTATATTCACTTTGAAGTTAGCGTATATTTACCGTATATTTTTATGCCGTAATTTCAAATACGTTGCCATTCACACGCGGTGGGAACGAAAGTGTTTATCAACGAAACGAAGCGGATAAACAAGTATAGAATCTGAAACCGATTTGTGTGTTACGTCAGTCAACTGATAGGCGCGCGCGTTATAACTGTGTGTTAATACACGTACGCAAGTATTACGTGATATGTGATCCGAAGTTATATATTAGATAAGCGAATACGTATACATACATACGTGTACGATAATATTTCTTTAACCGAACGCGGCATCGAAAAAGCCGCTCTCGAATTATGAATGACGATGCATGAATCAAGAAAACGCCTTAGGAGATTCTCTCTCTCTCTCTCTCTCTCTCTCTCTCTCTCTCTCTCTCTCTCTCTCTTCTTC
>QVNW01002761.1:0-20276 GCA_014825475.1 Pseudomyrmex flavicornis
AACATCCTGCGATCGGCTCGAATGACCGTGTAAGATATATTTCTTAACTTGTTAAAGTTTCATGAGCCTTAATACATTAATTGTTTAAATAAATAAAATTAAAAAAAAAAAAAAATGTCGTGCATTGCACTGCTACGTAAAATTAAAATCGTTAAAATCTTTTTCCAAGTATAATTCGATTATAAATTTTGATTCGCGTTCTTTCTTCTATAAATTTTTCTATAAGTACTTCTTCATGAATATAATTCCGCGGTGAAGAATTATGAGACGGGATATTTTCGCGTCATAATTTACTTGCGCTTTAAAGCGACGCATAAACATTTTTCATATCTGTCTTTTTTTTTACGCCGAGATAACTCTCTGCTCTCGGTAATTGCAAATATTTCCCTTTACAATGTGTGTGCGTGTATATTATTACTTTAAAGTAACGAGAGAGGAGAAGCGAGAGAGAGAGAGAGAGTCTTGAGTATGCTCCAACTGTATCGAAATAGTCAGTCAGATTTACATATTATTTAAATGTAAATGAACTTTCCGCGTTTACGAGATTATACCATCTCCGATGATTCGGCGAACCTGTTTCCGTGCACCGGCTTCTATATGTGTTCTGCGCGCGAAATCAATTACGCGTACGGTTTACGGCCCGACTACTTGATCCGCCTTATTAAACTCGCCCTATCAAAACGAAGTTTTGACACGTACGCATTGTCTCGACTTCCGTGTCACTTCTATTGGGAAACTGCGGTAGGTAATGCAAGTTTCTCGTTCGCAACGCGCCATTACAATAATTGTGCGCTGCGTCCTAAGCCATTAAGCCACTTTAGTCCCAAAATCAAGCGAGTTTGTACCAATTAAAAATATATTTCGAATATGGGAAAAGGAAAGAGAGAGAGAGAGAGAGAGAGAGAGAACTCATTACATTAACATTACCTTCGGTATCGAAGCTCCATACCTCGATAGCGAATGAACGTACTTCGATATTCGAATACTATCTGTGTAACAAGGTACGCGCTTTGTATATTATATCTATTTAGATCGGAGACTCGTTTATATAAGTTACGGTGTATACTTATAGCGTCTTCTCTCTAACTACATTGTTATTGTATCATGTAGCAGTAGCACCGTCGTGTTAAAAAGATTAACGATGCGCAAGGTCTTTCTTTATTATCATCGTGAAAAGCCAGATGGCTGAAAGCTTCCGGAGATGCTTTACAAGGTAAAGTCGGTGCGAGCCATTAATTCGCAGACTTCTTGGTCCGCGGACCTTCATATACATATACATATATATATATATATATATATATATTTTATATATATGTGTTCCAAGAATTTTCCTCTATTGTTACATACGGAAGGTAGATAAGAGAAAACAGAGCCAAAACATGACTTGCAGTTACCATTGTAACGTGTAACAGGATGTGCGCGTACAATTGAAAAATCGCATATCACAGACAGCGGGAAGTACACAACGCGTCGTTTTTCTCACGTCGTTATCGCCGTCAGATTAAATTTCTCCTTAGACGAATTCTCCGGTTTCTGACTGATGTCTGACATTTTCGCGTATAATATTCTTTTCACGTGTTTGATTTTAGCAGCGATGGCCGTCAAACGTGTTTCACGTGTCGAATATACGACATCGCTTTTTTTTTAGCGTGTCGTAACGAGAATTGAAACGACCAATTTTTACCTTTTTTTGTCTTTTAATAGACGGGCATCCGCGTTTGCAAGAGAGACTTTAAATAACATTATCAAAGGATTTTCATTATCTAGGAAAGATAATCTCTGTCTCCGCGTCGGTGATATTGAAACGTCGGGAATATTCACGGCGATTTCCATGAAGAGAGAGAGAGAGAGAGAGTCCTTGTATCGACCGCGCGCCCTTAGCCTGGCAAGGAAAATTAATTAGTCGAAACTCGCCGGATCGTTATGGGTTCAGACGGGGAATAGAGTCGGTGTAGTGCTCGCCGGTTATCCTTTAATCACCTTTCTTTCCCTTCAGCGCCAGATGACATCTTTATCCGTGCGCACTTCCTGCTTTTTATCCCAGCCGGTCGGTCTCTTTGTCGTGTCGCGCGCGCGCAATACTCGCGACTTCTGTTTCCATCGAGTCTTCTACTGTCCGATCTTCTCCGCCCTTCTTTCCCTCTCTTACGAGACATAGAGTATTAACTTGATTGAAACTTTTACGCGACGAGAAAGCGACCGGCAATCGTTAAGAACGCGTCCTCTCCAATGAGATGGAAATGAAACTGGTCGAGTGACGAGAATTCTCATTTTGCTGTGTGTCTCGACAATTCTCAAATGAAGAAAAAAAAAGGAAAAAGACGGAAGAAATAACAGTTAATTCAATTCGCGCAATTTCTCCGTCGTAAAATTAGAATTGATTACAAGAGAAGTTGCTGCGTACCGACTATACGTGTATACGTGTATTGCCGACTTAGCAACCTGTTTTGTATCCATTAACTCAATGTCAATTTGACCGGTTTCACTCCGTATTGCACACGTGATCGAGAGTTACTGCACCGCAGGAATCACCGAAACGACAGTTGTTAAGGGGAAGAGAGGGTAGGAGAAGAGCGAATGCCCTTTCGATATGCGAGACGCGATCGATGCGAGCGAATAAGAAAACACAGCGAAAGAAATTGGGGCGATAGGGAGAATATACAATGGCGGGTATTCGGTGAAATAAATTGCGCTCGCCGCGCGGTCGCACTGACTTTTCCTTTTTCTTAGGCGTGAGGGAGAAAAAAGGGAGAGAGAGAGAGAGAGAGAGAGAAATTCAAGATAGATTCGTGCGCAGCCTCTTATCAATCGAATCGCACACGGATATTACGATCGTATCGCTTCGTATACGTCGCTCGCGAGAGCTACATTTAAATTGTTCAAGATCGCACTCGGAGATGCTTGTGATTTCAGCGTGTTTTTCTTGCGCCGCGCTCGTTATAGTTTTTAAAGGTACACATCAGAATGAATCGGAGCGCATGTTGTTGTAAAGGAGAAAACTCTCTCTCCGTCGGAAAACGTCGGTGGACTACGCTCTTTTCCAAAAAAAAAAAAAAAAAAAAAAAAAAAAAAAGATTTGTCAACGTCGGAATGTCATATATTTTTCATCAGTCCCGTGATACTCGGCTCTTTTGTGAGGTTCAGAAATGCGACGTTCCAGAAGTAGTTATACCGTATCCAGACGATCCCCGGGCATATGCTTCGTGAGCTTTGTCGATGGGATGTAGTACATCTGCTGTGCGCGAAAGCTTTTTTTTTTCTCAGACATCTCAGGAAAAAGCAGGCTCAACAACGCGGATAACACAGACAGGTGGGATTGCATCAAGACAAATGGCTTTTCCTTCTTCTGGCGATATTGTCGTTGTTAGAAGCGAGCGAGAAGGAAAAATGCATTTTCCTACGTATCCCTTTATACTTTTCTTTGTACTACGATCGAGAGAGATATCCGCTTCTATATTAGGATGTATTCATACATTCACAAAGGAATTTTCATTTTTTATCGCGTGATAAATCGCGTGGTACGATAGCGGAAAAAGTTGTGCATCGCTTAATCAATCGCGCGGAAACTTTGCGCGCGGAGTATTTATTATTCCGATCCTTTTTATTACGTCGACACCGCTGACCCTTCGTCTCGAACCACTTTCTGAAACTTCCGCTATCAAATTTCTGAATTTATTATCTCGCGCTACACAGGAATATAAGCGCGTGGTCTCCGCGTTCGAAGCCTTTCTGCTGCTCCTCCTCCTCCTCCTCCTCATCCTCCTCCTCCTCTCCTCCGTCTTATCGCAACAAGTTTTCTCACTTCGCTCCTGTCTGAAACTGAAGCACCTCACTTCGCAAGCTTGTTCTCTCCCACCGCAGACACTCCTCCATCAACCGTTATATTCGCCCCCTGTCTTATTTATTTTCCCAACCGTCTGCTTCTCAATTTCCCTGTCCGCTCGCGACTCACCTTCGCCGATGAACGTCTCTCGTGGCGCGAGTTTTCCTATTAAAATTGGACGTCTTCCGGAGAAGCGGTGTCGTCTCGATACGACGGTATTATGTTTTCGTCGTGATGGCGCGACGCGAAGTAATCTCGCGCCATCGAATGCTGTGTTATGACGCGCGTCGCCAATGAAAAAAAAGCGAAGAAATAAGGGAAACGGGAGGGAGACACTCGAAAGAAAAATATCTTTTGATATCGAGAAAATGATTCGTTTTATCGGCGCAACTATTCTCCGAACGCGCTAGTAGAAGAAGTTTCGACGTTTACGCTGCCGTTGTACTACAGCCTCCGGGTTGTTTGTTTCTCTAATATTTGCGACTCTCATCCGCATCAGGATAAGGAAGATTGTCAAACTAAGTGCAGCACGCGCGCACACAAGGTTTATAGAACAGACGTCAACAGTTGACTCGATGAGAAGTTTTGAGACATAAATCAAGTATGTTGCGACAATATTAAAGTTTCGCTTTTACGCGAAACATGACGTTTTTGACATTTCCTTTTAACGTCGATTGGCCAAGGCCTTTGTTTTCGGGCGCAAACTGCTCGAACGCATTTCTGTTTCGACGATGTTTAAAATTCGTAAATTTCGAATCAGCTTATTTATTCCAATTAATCGAAACATAGCTTTTCAAACGGGATTATTATAATTATATATAATAGGATACCGTTCAACTGTAATGCATAATTAGTACGTTTAATACAATCAGCTGAATTTCTCATTAAAAATTTCTCCAATATTGTCGGAATATTAGATAACAGTTTCTATTAATATATTGCGTGCGGTAACACACAAATTTAAAATAACACTTTTATTTTATTGTTTTTGCACAAACATTTTTGCTAAATTTTATTACGGCATCACTTGTAACATGTAATTACGTATAAAATATATATTGACGATATTGCTCTGTTTTTACACCACGTGTAAAATAACTTTTTTTTTTTTTTTCTGATCGATTTTCGATAATCGGACTTTCGGTATGATTTAAAGTTTTATGTGTGTTGTGTAATCTCGAATCGCACGCGCGCGATATCCTCTTGTAATACGATAATAATGATAAAACTATACGGCGTGCTGGAGAGAAGCGTGTGTCAGGTATGAAAAAGCCGGTTGTTCCGACACGTATCCGCGCGTCCGATGCTCGACAACTTTTCCTTGTATTAAATTTCGGAGAGTTTGCCAAAGTTCCGGAGTTCTATCTCTATGAAGCAGCGTGCGCGGACCGCGTCTGCGATCTTGCGCGAGAGGCACGTCTTAAGGAGAGTTAAGACGCGCGTAATTTCACTAGAATTCTCTTCGTAGAAGAAGAAGAAGCCAATCTCGGGAAAGAGAAAGGATATTGTTAAGATCCTTCGTAACTTTACGCGCGCGCGCGAAATCCGGTACAAAATGTGAAACGCGAAGGATTATTTGATGAGCCGCGCGATGAGTCTCTCTTATCGAACGGATAGAGGACGAAAGCCTGCGCTCCGCCGCGCGCGCGATACGCACGTGCGCGCATACATACATATATTTGGTGTAATCCGTCCCGGTATCTGTATGCATTGCGCAATGTAATCTGTGATGAATTGTATTCATGGGAACAATATAACTAGCGCGGGCACGAAGCTGCGAGATATGAGAGCTATGTCGCATCCGCGCGCGCGCGCGCGTCCTGCAAAAACACATTAGCGCGCGATATACGATATTTCGGCCTTTACGGCATTTTCAGCCGCTCGCGCGTTTCACGTCCTGCGTAATACATATATACGTCCAACCACTTTTATTGCGAAAAATGGATCACCTCTCATTTCTCACGCGTTCTCTTTCCTTCTTCGTTCTGATTTAATTAAAATCAGAATCGCAGGCGCAATGATATATAGTAATGTTGTTACAGCAGCACTTTTATCATCTCGCAAAGCTAAATTCGGAGAGAAGAAAATGGACATTTGCGTTAAAAATATATTTTGAAATAATATTCTCTTCGACGTGTCTTATATTGTTATCACACGGTGACTCTGATGCATATTACGAAATGTTTCGTAAATAAATGTCTCGTTAATTCGTATCTCTCCGGTCTACACAGGTTGAAGTTACATCGTCAATTTTCCACCGAGCTAACTGAACATAACTGCGCGTTAACGGTGTGATTTATGGTATCGTGCTTTCGCGTGGAGCACGGGGCCGGCGGCGTGGCCGTAGCGTCTGGCAAACGAAATTCAGAGTCGACGTAAGTGAAACAACCGCGCGGGACCGGCGCGGACAATAGAGTCTAGCTCTATTCCGGAGAGTAGAGACGCGCGTTAAAAGCGTGACGTGACCGTGCAAACGTCATTGTTCGCGAGTTCTCTTTCTCTTTTTGTTCGACGGCGGTAATTTTTTCTGTTTTGTTTTTTTCGTTCAAACAGACTTGACGCGGTAGATGAAAAACTTCCTGTTAAGTAAATCACACTGCGCGTGAGTTGAGTTTTGTGTGACGCGCATAAAGAGAGATCGCACTGAGGAGTTCTTTCGAGATATACGATCGTGTTGAGTGACGATTGCGCTTGTATTTTTTTTTTTTTTGTTTTTTGCATTTAGCGTAACGGGATGGATGAAATGAAAATTATTAACACGATGTTCGAGCGATGTTCGAGAAATGTTCGAGTCGGGCGTTAATAAAGTCGATCGCTTAATAATTTCGCACAAGCGCAATAATAATGACACTGAATTTAAAAATTGAAGAGAGAAAATGTATCAACAACGATCATTATAATTTTCTGTAAAGTCATCAAGCGCAAAATGTTAATGCTATTGTGGAACCAACAATGCGCTTCGCGAGTATCGGACCTCGCGAGTTTCCCCATGCAAATTTCCAATTTCCTCTTCCCGAAACAGGTTAGCAAAACCTGGGTCGTTAAGAGGAAGAATTCGTTTGCGTAATAGCCTCTCGACGGCGGCGGCGGCGGCGCTCAGACGCGCACCCGCATTAACAGTGGAAATGTAATGCCGTAATTTTGAAAAGATTGCGAGTATCCATTGAATAGGTAGAGACGAGCCCGCGCACACACAAAGGGAACTCTTGAACTCTATTCATCCGTCTCACTCTTTTCATAGCCGGTCCTTTGTACTTTTCGTCCTTTCCTACGTACTTCCCGGACTTTTTTCTTCCCTTTTCCTCCGCGGCCTCTATACTTTCCATTATCATAGATCGTTATTGCCGACGAACAACGACGGTATATCGACGGTAATAAAGATGATTGACATTTTTAAAACTCCTTTCGGAAACCGGGATTAACATTCCGGTTCTTTTCCGCTTGCACGCGTGCCATTCACATATGAGAAGCAATTAACGGTTAATTATCTCTCACGATTTTAAATAAAAGAAGAGAGAAAGAGAGAGAGAGAGAGAGAGAGAGAGAAAAAGAAAGAAAAAAAAAATACTCGCGTTTCCCTTTATTTGAAATTCGCTCGATACAAATGTGTAATATTTCGCAGAATAATGTACGGCTTTGTTTGATTAATTTTACGATATGAAATGTCTGATTTTTTTTGTGAACTACATTTTTTTTGTGATTAAAAGAGATACGTGTATAAAGCGCGGCATGCGTGTGTGTATATTATACGTATAGGCGCTTTTTAAAAATGGAATATACAATTTTTTCATTATCGTCAAAGCTCCCATAATTCCCACAAGAGAAAGACCACAACGTTGCGGTCGCTTCAGACCGCATTGCATCTCAGTGAAGCGCGCGACTGTTTTCGCTTTAGTGAGTTACAGTGAATAACTAGCACTCGTGGTCACCCGTTTGTCTCGCGAATTGTTATACAACATATATTAAGAGAGCAAACAGAAAATGGCGGCGAGTGGTTTGTTCTCTAATTTATTTTGCGGGGATACACACGTGTATGTCGCGTATATGTGCGTGTTGCGCGTTGAGAAATAATTTTGCGGAAAACGCAAAGCGAGGTCGAAAAGTAATTACGTGTATGTTTATTACCGTGACAAGTCAATGTTTGCGATAATAACGCGATCGATGGGATTACTCTCGATTTAGTCGGTCTAGTCAACAGCAAGGACTGTTCGACGTTTATAACAGATTCGTCCGCTTCGGTCCATATTAGGACGCGGAAATATAAACGTAATTATCGGAAATGTAAAGCGTCGCGTGGAAATTCGAGAAAAATTTTTCGCAGCTGCAAAATAGTGATGAATGGTTTTACTTTGCGGCAATTCAACCACCGCGTCGCTGCTTGGCGCGTTTCTACGAAATTGATTTTATCGTCGATAGGTCTCGGAAAAACTGCATACATGTAAATAAAAAAAAAATGTTAAAATGCAATATGTTTATTTCCACGCGAAAGACAAATTTTGTTTCAATTTTCACACCGCACGTGTGTGCACCATGTTCCAACATGCCGAAAAAGTTGATGGAAACAACTCTTCTGCTCCGGAAAAAAAAAAAAGATTGATCCTTCGGTACGTGGCTGCATTTGGCTGAGTTCGACCGGGCATTATAGGGTACAGAATTCACAGAAACTTCACAGAACTCGCTAACAAGTTCAATGTGGCTCTTCGAGCGTGAACGGTCGGCGCGCTACATCGCGGCTTCTCTATCAGAAACGGGCGATAAGCTGTTCGTAAACCGATGCGCGGTCGAGAAGGACCGTGTTAACGCCGGAACGAAGTTGGACGACCCTCGCACAGGTGCTATTGGTGCTAATACGTGAGCCGAAATTTGCTCATACAGCGGCGCCGCGCGGGCCCGTTCGACCGTGCGAGTTTCCCCGAGAGCGGGCCGATAAATTTTCGGAAATCCCGGCTATTAGCCCGAAACAGGCGTCGAGCCGCGCCCGTTACGTCGGGATAATTTGCGCGTCGCGCAAGAGCGATGGGAAAAGGGCGCGGAGCGCGCGCGAGAGAGACAGCGACGGCGATGACTCCCCCGAGGGAGATGAAAAGCCGGACCGACACGGGGCGGTGGAAAAGAGGAAGTGGAATAGAGAGAGAGAGAGAGAGAGAGAGAGAGAAAGAAAGAGGAGAGGAGGATCGTCGGGGTTCTTGCAAAAGCGTAGCTACTCGCGCCGCCAAAAGCCAATGGGATTCTGCGGGCAGAGTGCTGCCGGAATGCAGCGGGGATGGTTGGGCAGCGGCCAGAAACGAAGGATAGAATGAAGTAATCCCGGGTGTTGCCGTCGTGAGAACGGAAGGGAAAAGAGGGATGAAAGGGGGTAGTAGTGGCCGGGCGCGAATGGCGCGCGGTGTGCATTCGGAGAGCGCGCGGATTTCAGAGGAAGTCGCTACCTGAGTTACCCCCGAGATCGTCGCAGCAGTCGGAGCCCACGGGGAGGGAATGCGGGGGAGAGATGAAGGCCGGGAGATTCGGAGGGTCGAAAAGTGCTCTTGGGAATTAACTCGCTCTTAATGCCTATACCTCGTTTCGGCTCTAATTGGCCCGCGAAGGATTTAATGTCTCGCACGTACGTCCCACGTCGGTGCGCGCGAACGAATTGGCGAATCATTAATTGCGTCGAAGTCGACACTAATTGCTGAAAGACATACACTTTTAACGATCGCGAACCATCAAAACCGACCTTTTTACATACAAGATTGCCGATGCTTGACGTAGGGCATTACGTAAGGGCGTTTTCGCGCGTTTCGCGCGGAAATGCACTTACGTCGAAAACCTCTTCGTGTTTGCGCTCGCTGATGCTGCACACTTCGTTTATATACATATACATATATATATATATATGTATATGTATATGTATATTCGAGCATGTTTCGGTTCGATGCTATTGCAGATAACCGCGCGCGACACAAACCGCAAGATCGATCACGTCGAAATGGATTTTAGCTATTGTATTTCATTTCATCTGGTTATACGTCTCGATGTATCGTTGATTTTGTCGCTGACGGCTATCAAGAAAAAAAAAAGTGAAACGCATTTGTACAGTAACATATAGCTCTTAACGCACAAAATGTCATTTTCTTTTTATCGCTGATAAAAAACTTTTGTCGGTCGCGCAAATTTTATGTTACATGTGCATTTTGCAAAACAAAATACGAAAACAAAGTTTAGAAATTGTCATCTATTGTATTTTTGATCGCGGTACGTCAAGTTTTATGAAATCATCTGACAGACGCGCGCACAATGACTACGCACAAATCCTCGCGTGCGATATCGCGTCGTCAATCTTGATTGTGTCATTAACGGACGGTTTATGACAATCGACTTTTATTTGCAAAAGAAGAATCGCGCTGATTTCACGACCATGGTTCGTGTCCCGCGGGCGCTGCAGCTGCAAGTTGTATTGTTATTCTTTTGTATCGCGACGCGCCACGCTGATGGATTTTGATTTAATCCCCAAAGCCCGGTGACGGGGATTGTCTCTTGCGATCATCGCTGTGCGGTTCTCGAGGATTAATCCCTCTCTCTCTCTCTCTCTCTCTCTCTCTCTCTCTCTTTCTCTCTCTCTCTCTCTCTCTCTCTTCACTCTTCATCAGTTCGCACCGGTCGAGTCGAGATTATCAAACGGACGCACACAGGCGCGTTGATCTTTCACATCTGCGCTCCCGGGAACTCCCAGACGTCCGAGAGAGTTTTATCGCGGAATCGTAGTAAAAGCATTATTAATATTTACCTTTCAGTAGTACTCCGCTAAGACTCGCTCTTTCATATTTAAATCGAAGTGTATTATCGGTTTACCACGCATGCAAATCCGTCCACTTCACGGTCGTCGTCTGATATCGTCGTTCGGACAGATATAAGTTTTCGTTTTCCGACACTCGTCATCAGACATTTATGCCTCGTCGACGTCCATCGAGTGTTTTCCCAATCCTCCCCATCCATTTGACAACCCATAAAATATTCATCGGTTCTCTCTCTTCACCCGCTCTTTCTTTCTCTTTTCCTCGGAATAAATGAACGGATTTTTTGTTAGATAAAATTGCCCCATTTTTGCGGTAATCTCTTTCTCATCATTCGTGCCGTACGTCTTCTCAAGTAACACGGATATACCGAGTAAGACACCGTATCTCTTCCTTACCGGGTAATCGATTGACCTTAAATCTCTCGTTTTAACCTGTCTCTTATATTGCAGAAATCGATTTCGAACGAGAGAAATAGATTTTTCAACGTCGCGCCCGCAAATTATGACGCTGACGAGCTATTCTTGCGCTCGTTTTGTCGTCATTTTACTACGTTTTTTTTTTTTTTTTTTAATGTGACGTAGAGCGTGCGCTACGTCAAAAGCGCCGCGTTGCAAAGGTTTCATTTCCAAGGTCTCTTTTCCTCAAAGCAGATCGGATAATTGTCTTATTTTTCGAAGTCTCACGTTTATATTCTTTAATAATCCTCAATTGCGTGTCATCGGATCTCTCCTCCCCCTTTCCGAGTCAGTTTTATACTATATTACGTCATGTCTCTTCGTGTACACGACGAAGGCGTAAACGACGACGAGACATGTAATAATATTGCGCGTGCTAAAAATATACAGGTATATACGAAAATGTCTCGATGGAATTGTGTTCTTTCCGTCAGACGCGTTTTTGTATCTGTTAAATCTGTAGAAAAAACTGCGCCTTCCCCTGCGTCACGTTGCGTTAGCGCAACAAGTAAAGCGCAGACTGCTGCTTTCTTTGTGTCTTTCTTTTTCTCAGTTTTTTTTTGTGAGTGATACACTATTTTTGCGATTACATCGATGCCTGACAAAAGAAAGCACACGCTGTGGAAACAACACGTTTACATTTGTCGTTTGCGGCACAATTAGTTTTTTTTTACGGCGGTTTCGCGAAATTTAAAAAATCCACCAAAAAAACAAAAAAAGACCAAATACACGTTTCAGTCCACTTCCGATTCTCTCGGATCAAAAAAACTATTTGTTTTAGAGCCGTTTGAGAGGGTTCCAACAAGTGTACCGTAGCACGCGCGTTTATATCAAAACCTTTTTTCTTTTTTTTTTTTTTGTTGACGTTTACAAATAGAAACCACTTTCCATTCTCGCCACACGGCATATCACTATCGTGTGTGTAATAAAGTCTCGTAATAATTCGCGTTTTAGTTGATTGCAAAATCCGTCTACAATCCGTAAATAAGCGCGACGTCCGGACCATACTCCGAAACTGTATCGCGACTTGAAGATTATTATTTCGGACTAGAATTTCCCAAACAAACGACAGTTGGCGGTGACATTCGTGGTTCGGGCATTTGTTTGTTTGTTTTTTTTAGTCACCGTTCGGTAGGCATTTAGGATAATTGTCGCGGCCGCAACACGGTGTATCGCAGCGGCCGTATCGCTGCAGCGCGTATAGAACGGTAGATAACCGGAAATTCACAATTGCATTCAACCATATGCGAGCTTGTGCACATGTGCTTCCCGCAAGTTGGCTGCTGACAGCGGCAGAACCGTAATAGGGTTTCATCCCTTTCTCTCTCTCTCCACTTGCGCAAAGAGAGAGAGAGAGAGTCGCGCTCTCTTGTTTGAGCAACCGTACGGTCGTCGCTCGACGGAATGATATTCTTGCGTTTTCAAAGACGATGTGTCTTTAAAGGGAACGAACGCTTTTCGACGACAGCAACTTAACCGCGAGCGAAAGCAAACTTTTACGCGAGAGACACGTGGGTTTTGCGCGTTCCGGATCGATTTTACGACGCGCGTTGGTTTTTCTTTTTCTTCTGTTTTTTTTTCCTGCGGCAAAACCACCCGTCACGACAAAATCCCGATACGTGGGGTACGTACGTCCGGGGAATAACCGATCCCACGAGCGATGTAAAATTCACGTGATGTAATCGTAGTATTTTGCGAGAAAAGAAAAACGCACACGGAGATGGGGATATACACACAAAGGGGATTTTATCGGCCTCGCAGCTGCCACATCATCGGGGAATTGCTCTGGCTGACTTGATGATGTCGCGTCGTGTCGCGCGCCGTCACTCGCAGTCGTTTTTAACGTCGAATTCGGCGTCATCAATTAAATTTATCGCCGTACAAAAGTACCCTGTTACACGCGGCTATTGAATCGCGATTATTAAAACTGTCAGTTGTTAACCATTTTTCACGCCGCTGTACGCACGCGGGGAAAGCGCTTTCGCGGCGTATCAAGCGGTGTGATGACGCTCCGGTGTGTTCGCGCGTCCGTGAAATCGAGGGATATAACGAGTCGCCATTTGACGTTCTAGTTTTAGGGTATATATATATATCGCAATCCGGTTAGCATGAGCGAATTTTCCCTTTTAATGGGAACGACCGAGCAGCGAGAGAATGTCGGTGGATTTTTTTTTTGCTCTTTAGCGTGTATATATATATACTCTCCCGTTTTAGGGACCTCGTTGTATTGTCACGACAAACGCTGCAGGTATGAAAATTCCAGGCGTACAAATATCGCGCACATGTTCCCGGCACACTGACATTCATACACGCACGCACGCACACGAACGGGCGCGTGGCAACCACACATCGCGAATAATATTATATGTCATGCTGCCGGAGTTTATATACGCGCGCCATCCGCAGCGTCGCCGATGCACACGCGATTCATATCGATGGCCCTTTTCTCTATCACGATGAGCGTCTTGTTTACGAGCACTCTGCCCGCCCTCGAATCTCGTTAGCTTCGGTATTACCGCTGCGATAATGTATAGAGAAGCGCGCGTCTTGCGCGTCGAAGTTACGCCAGCCAACATCTTGAATGCACACGACGACGACGACGACGACGACGCCTGTCGTTTCTGTAAAGCGCTTCCGATCGCTTAACTTTTGATATACATGTCTCTTCCCCGACTAATGGATTCTCCTCCCACATCTCGCATCAACTTCGGATCAATACAAATTGGTCGAGCGTATTGCGTCGGGTTTATATACGAAGTGTGGTAATTTACGTTGAAGTAGCCGCAATTTCATGAAAAATCGCTTAGCGCGCCGGGGCTGCTTAAATTCGAAAACAGATGACGGGAAAACGGTATGACGGTTGTGGCATGAGTTGAGAGTTTTCTCCTTCTCTTCTGTAGCTTTTTATATTGCAATAAACGACGAGAGAAGAATTGATGATTTTGCGGGAGTAAATAAAGAGAGATCTTGATTCTGGTGTTGCTAAAAAAAAAACACCACTTTGTTCGAATATACGACACTCAAGTTGTTTTTTTTTTTCTTTTCTACGACGAAGTCCGCAGATGAAGCCGAAAAGATCCTTGAGGCGACTCGTTTCGTCGCACGCCTCTCTACCGAGAGGCGCTACGCGGATGTAATTAGATTCATTAAAACTTAACTTCGCAGGACTGTTCATAGCTGTAATAATAATTCGGGATACTGACGCGGTTTATTCTTTAGCGAAATGAAGTTACACCGACGTAAATAATTGAACGGACAACGAGTGTATATTCGCTGCTAATAAGCATTTTTTCTAGGCGAACAAAAATAAACTGCCGCGAAAATTTGTTTGTCGCTTATTGTTTAAACCGTCGAAATGTCGTTTTTTTTCGGACTGCATTTTCGTTTTTTAAATTACATATACACGCCGGATTACGAGAGAAAATATAAACCGATCTGTTATATCACATTTATATTTGCTCAGAAACGATTTTGTCCTCTGATGATTAATTATCCAAGATTTACTCGTCGAAAAGAGCATTAATTAAAATACTCTGAGTTGATTACCTTAGCACAGACGCTCTCGGAATAGGACAAATACGACAGTAAAAACGGTCGTTTGTGAGAGAAATTCGCTTGGCTTGAAAGTAGAAATTAAAAGACGTTTGAAGAAAACTGAGTTTTCGCGGCTTGGATACGATTCCCAATTGGATTCTGGTATATTCGCGTAATCGAAAGCGAACAACGGGAATTTATTCGATTTGGTATTCTTATTGGATGAATATTTTTAAATGTGGAATTCAGATCTTTTTCCGCGTTGTCTCTTTTTTTTGTTCAGAAAATTAACGACGATAGCGTGTTGTACGGTGGATATCGCTGACGTGATAATTTAAACATGTGAAGCACAGTGTCATACTTCCTAAGTTTGCTTAATTAAATAGAACTTGATAATTGGTTTTTTTTTCGTTATATGCAAAATGCACCAAAATTGTATCGCGCAAATTTAACGTAGTTTTGAAATTATTTAAATACAATTGCCACTAAAATAAAGTGAAGCAAACTCGCGCGGATGTTAATTTAAATAATGCAGATTGCGATATGGTTCGCGCAAATATGTGTTAGATGGAGTTGATTCTACAATTGAAATTCTAACCGAACTAGAGGATCCGCCCGGAGCTATGTTAATTGCAGTGAAACAAATCCCGCGCTATGAGAGTTAGCAAAATCATCAAGTTGGAAACTTATTAGTCAAAAACTAATTATATGCAAAATAAATTCTACGGGAACACACGGAGAAACAGTCAGCAAAGATATCTCGCTCTCACAATGTAACCGAGAGAGAGAGAGGCGAATCAATCAATACGCGCGCGTTTAATTTCTGGCTTTGACGTGTTTTTCCTCCGTAAGAGTTTTCTCGGTAAACCGAGCCGGGAAAATAGTTTGCGCGCTGTAACCTGCCGCCGATGTTTTGTTCTACTCGGGTTTCGCTCATGCTTATAACTACAATTGCCGGCTAATGACTGGAAAACGTGGAATCGATAGTGGAAATATACGAGCGCGTTGTACGAGCCGAATCACAATGTAGCTCGGCCATTCTCGCTACCCACTAATTTCGTCTGGCATCTGTTCGTACAATTAGCGGATTAATACATAAAGCAAATGAACGTCCGCACGCCTTTTAGCGCGCTACGCGGTGTTTCCGTTTAAATATTAACCGTATCCTCCGGACAGAGATTTACATATCCGAAATGTAACGTTACGCAAACACCCATTTCTCATAATTATAAGTTTTAATACTAACGACGGGAGTTTTTTTTTGCGTATCGCAGCCCGCAGCAGCAGCGTATTTATAACCTTTTATAATCTGACATTTTTTTATATTAATGGAAAAAATGACATCAACTTTAAAAAAGTAGCAATATTTTAGCGAGATAAAAGTATTATTTAAAATGAATGAAAAAGTTTTTTTTTTTTTTTGAGACTCTTGAAAGAGTCTCCTGTAAAATTTATATTATACCCTAAGTAGTGAACTATAATCGTTCGTATCGTGCCATTGCGCGAGCGGGAATATAGCCGGGACGTAAACGGCATCGGGACACAAACGTATAGATATCGTCGTTTTCGATTCTATTTACTGCCGCTTTCCTTTCGAGAATGGCGAGAGGAGCCTTACGGCGTTACTTGTACATGTATATATGTATGTGCTACCAAAGCACTAGACTTAATAGGGCCATAGGCTCCGTAATAGCTTTGAGATTGTTGCATCTATGAAATTTCTCGAGGCCGGGCATACGTTTAAGCAGCATGCAAGTATGTAGGTTACGACAATATGAGATGGCGACAGATTTTCCAGACCAGAGTATTACGCATGCCCAATATTTTACGAATAAATTGCATTTATGTGTGTAAATTTTAGGTGCGACACATAAAAAAAAAAAAACAAAGAAACGTGCGCGACTTATTCCGCGAAAAGAAACACATTTGTCGCTTTAATCGTTCGCAATTGTTTCTCCGAATGCTCAAAGCAGTTTTCGAAACTGCTTCAAGCGTCACTTCAGTCAGTCACCTCAACTTCGATGCTGCAAAGTGAAAGAAGTTGGACAATAAATTGGAGATCAAAAGTCACACTGCGAGGGGAGAAAAGAAAAGGAAAATAAATTTAGAAACTAAATTGTGAGAGAAAATGTTTCTTTAGTGACAAATTCGCGAACCGTCAATGAAAAACAAATTGGCGCGCATCGTCAATTTTTCGTTATTTTTATAACAAACAAAACAGCAAAATGACGCTGCAAATAGTATATATGTGCTTTATTCGCGTACCGCTTTAACGAGTTTTCGCATGCGAACATTTTTACGACCACGCGGATCCGGAGGATAATAAAAAACGGACCCTCCTTTCTCTCGCTCTTTAAATCTCCCTTATTCTTTAATCCCGGCTCATAACCCGCGATTAAGTCTCGCAAATAAAACTGTGACATTATTACACGCATAGCTTAATAAAATTTTTTTACGAGAGAAGCTGGAATTTTTTCGGAAAAATGTCTCGCTAAATTGCACGACGACAAGTTATTCTCGCCTTACACGATCGTGCACGTTCGATTACACGTCGAGATCGTTTCCGCCTGTTATTTAATCGCATACGTGAGGTCCCCTCGTTAAGAAAGTACATGTACACGGCGTAGTATATTTCTGCTGCTCTACGAAGCACGTTAAATTAATGGAATTCGCGCGTGAGATGCGCGAATTCCTTTCGCAAGAATCTCGGCCTTGCGAAACAAATCACGTCGTTAAACTATGTAAAACAATATCTGACACCTATCGCCTAGCTATCGCTCGGTGATTATAACCATCATTTATGCATTAATTAAGCTTCCAACTGACAAGTTTCCGAACAACTTGTTGCTGTCAGACGCGTCATTTTGCGGCGAGAATTGTGTAAAAAATTCTGCAATAACTTTCCGTAAACTATGCCGATCGTTGCTAATGCAATTTTCGAAATTTCAGAAAAAACAAAAAGCAAGAGATAAGAAATTTGTCGGCACGGAAATACGTGTAATAATTACGTTTCTCATGCGCGGAAGCGGTAGATAAATAAACGCAGAGCATGCAACTGCGATTCTGAAGAAAGAAGCGCGTAGCCACTAGAGAGAGTAGCCACTATTTTCGCGTAATACGCTCTCTTCTGCAAAGTGTTTTTCATTTACGGCGTTTAATTGAATTCCGTGCGGCTTGCAATTTAGATTTCGTTCAAAACGAAACAAGCGTTGTGGAAACAACTTTTCATTCACGATCAGATTTTTTGTGCGGCTTTCACTTTCATTGATAGTACACGATTAATGTCAATAAATATATATATATATATATATATATGGCGCATTACGGAAAAAGTCAACGGTGAGAAAAAGTGAGAACAGGTCAAAATGCTGCCGGGGGCGATGGGAGACCCAGAAAGTCAACCGCGAGCGGGACTTGGAAAAACGAACGAGGTCGCGACTTATTCACTCACTCGCCTCTTTCATTGTCGCGCATGCAAATTGCAAACGAGGAGAGACGTATGTATGTTAATTTCTGGACGTCTCACTGGGAGCCGCGGATTGGCCGGCGGTAATCGTGTCGTATCTTCATTTAATTCTTGACAGATTTAGCTCTCGAGTCGAGGTCGCGCTCTTATATGCATAATACTTTGACGCGGAAGATCAACGCGAGAGATCCTCTATCCATCTCTCTTTCCGCCCCACCTCTTTCCATTATTACACCGCGTGACCGTTCCGGCGAAAATGTTCCTCAATTTTCGTCCGACAACGACGCGACGTGACCGGCGAGCGGCGCAGGTAAGACGGATAACATCCGCCGTGGCACGCAACCCCTCTCTCTGCTGCGGACGAAACAGAGTTTTCCGTTTCCCATCGTCTTGGCGAATACTAAAAGTTTCCCCGGGATACGATTTCTTGAAGGGTGGTAATCGATATACGTATATATATATATACGAATCCTTTCACCGGGTACTATTCGATGCACGTCAACGTATGTGAAATATACACGTCGTAACGTATCTTCTTTTTCGATTTGTTTCAGGTAAGTCCGCATATCGTATGCGTTTTGCCTCAAAGTCTCAAATCTCCAACTTGTCTTCCCGCGAGCGAATTCTGCGGTGAGTATACGTACATACATTCGAATGTAACGTTCGAGATCGAAAATACTTTAATAAATGCGCGCGGCGACTCGACGTAAATACCAAATAAATATATGTATATATTCTCCGCATTCCGACGAAGCTTCTGTCCAAGATTTTTAACGACTTGTATGTAAGAATAATAACCGTAAAGTACTCTTTGCGCGATATATTCATTACGAAGACTGAATAAAGCGTATTCAAAATCCGTTTGGGAAACCAGCGCGATCGATCATATTACGTAGAGAACACTTGGAGCTAATGTGCCATACGCATCAGTCGAGAATTCACGTCGTATCGGCTCACGTCAAACAGAAATCACGAACGGCTTCATTAATACGCTCCGTGCGAATAGAATAGTTAGATTTACGTGGGACGAATTCGCACGTGGCAATAATTTCGCGTTCGCGTTCGATCGCGCAAATAAATTAAAATTAAAATTTATATATGTAATTGGCTCTTTATTCGCGCTGTCCGATGTGTTACCGCGCGCGTGTGCGCAGTCTCCGAGGAGATTACGGATACGCGCAAACGCGTACACACGCACATAGTGCACACGATTTCTCCCCCCCGCGCGTGCTCAGAAAAAAAAACATGGTTAGTATTCTGTACAGCCAAATGAAGCTGTAACGGAGGGGGGGGGAGAGCATTCGCGGTGCGTACCGCCACACGAATGCGAATTGTGTGGCATGCATAAACCGGGCGCTTTCATTTGCGTACTCTCATTGAACTGGACGATCGATATTTAGCGATATTTGTTTTCGCCATATTGCGGAATTCGAGAGAGAGAGAGAGAAATGAACAAACGGGAGGAGGAAAGGGATATAAAGCGCGGATACAACTCCTGCATTTATTGATGTTGGTGTTACAAAATCTACGCTTAATGTACATTTTAATTTACCTGTATTTTTATTCTTCTCTCTCTCTCTCTCTCTCGATATATTTATCAACGTGCTTATATTATCGCTGGCTCGCAGTTTCGTAATTAGCAGATACGCGGTGCCTTTGAACATATTTAGCGATAATAAAATTGGAAAGAAATATTTAACGAACGCGCTTCTACGCGCGCACATACATCTTCGATCTTATGATAACATTACCGCTTGACGCCAGTTTTAATAATAAAAAATGTCAAGTATAAAAGAGTATATATCTGATACGGCGTATACAGGTATTCATCCGGAAAAGAAACTTGCTGCAGAGACATATGCGAGTAATAATTCTCTCATTTTCCAATTCCTGTAAATGGAATTTGCGCCGCGGTATTTACGTCGTATCGATAAACACGCGCGTAAATACACATATGCGATTTGAAATCATCATCAGCGATCATCATCGAAGCAATATGTATTTAATTACAACACACACACACAAGCGGCCGTGTTATCGACGCGACATTTGAGGCACAATAGCGCGTTTTGTTAATGTTGCGGTTTACTCTCGGCGAGGCACCTCTTCGCGCGACCCTAAGGTAGTTTTTGTCACGTCGACCTGCATAATGTTCGAGTGAAAATTGCCCTTGTTTCGCTCGTCGAGCAGCACGAGTGGATCGCGCGCGCCGGACGACG
>QVNW01002762.1:0-20305 GCA_014825475.1 Pseudomyrmex flavicornis
TTTTATATTCTTCTCCATTTTCGTTAAATTAATCAGTAATGTTTATTTTATTAAATGCACACAGATGACGCTAGAAACATTTAAGCTTACACAATGCAGTGAGAACAAGAGAGTTTGAGACTTGTTGCAAAATATTCACTTTAAAAATTCATCTCGACAAGCATCTCAAAACCACTTTATTAGTAAAAAAAAAAAAAAAACAAAGAGAAAATTTTATTGTAGATGTTAACGTCGTCGTTATTAAGAAAATTGTACTTACTTGTATCAGACTCAAAGTTTGGCACGATTTCTTCTCCTTCTCGTGTTTTTCACTATACGAACTATATTCAATTTCAAGCGAGTACGTTTAGCGCAATCTTTGCAGACGTTTGTCAAATAATTAATTTAACTCGTTCGTTTCATTAATTTTTCCTCGACTCGAATAAACTTCTATTCGCGATACAATTCGCAAATACAATCGCGTTGTGATTCATCAACGCGTTTCACATTTGTTTGAACTTTTCGTTTTTAATTCTCATTTGCCGATTTAACGTAACAGTTGGACAGTCAGCTGTTATAAGAAAACTTAGAGAACGATCATGCGAAACACTATCAGATCGTAAAACGACGATCCTTTTATCATCTAAGTCGGGAGCGACTTTGCGATACGATTGAACTCGCGTTGCGGCGAAGACGACGAGAGAGATCCCCGGGGACCCAACGCCGCGCGTAACAACCTAACAACACGCGAGATAACTCCGCGCAACTCCGATTTTTTTTTTTTTCTACTCGAACGTTCTCACGATCGCTTCTTATCGCTCCAAGCGAAACATCAGCTCGCGCGCGGGACGATCTATGTAATTTTTGCTCGCCGCGCGTTCACGGGCGAACTTGTCTGCTGCGTTGCTCGCGGAAGAGGTGGAGGAAGAGGGAGTCAGCTGGCAAGGATTGGATTATCGTGCGGATTCGCGAGCTGGGCGGACGCGTTGTCCGTTGACGCGAGGAACACGTGCGCGAGACGTCGGCCATCGCCAACGATTGGTCGACGGGCGGGGCCGGATCTCGCGATCCTCACCAAGGGGTCGAATGAACGCGCAACCCTTCGACCGAGTCGAGGGGCTTTCCCCTCCACCGCGTCTTCGCGCTCCTGGCGGTGAAACGAGCAGGAGTACGAAAGTCAACTCGCGCGCGTCCGATTCTTCGCTGCCTCCTCCCTCCGCCTAATTGCGAGAAAGAACCACCACGCCGCGGGGTCGAACGGCGCATTATCGAGCGAGGAAGGAAAAGCGCTTGCGAGAGAGAGAGATAGAGAGAAAGGAGAAAAAAGGTGAGGAAAAACTTTATTTTACCATAAAATCGTATTCTCCTCCGCACTTACGACGAAGAAGCGTGTAATGGAAATAAGAAAAATATGATTGTGTTAACAATTATAAGAAATAATAGGCTTCACAAAGCCTTAAAATTAAATGAAAAAGAAAAAAGCTACACTGAGGTTTGCGCACAAACTATTTTTCTTTTTAATTTAAATTAAAAAAATTTATTTAATTGAGCGCATGATAATATGCGAGAAAAGATTGCACGGAGGAAGAAATAAAATATTCGCGGTTGAAACTTTTTTCATCAAAAAAAAAGAGAACAAAAAGAAAATGAATTTTCGCACGAGGCAATCGACTTCGATAGATCGATTTCAGCATTGATAACGAAGATCTCAGACCTCATTGGAATCTAACATTTCTGTTATCGTGCGTTGGAAGTGACCAAGTGACCATCTGGCCGTTTCTCACGGCGCCGGTTGCGACGTTACACAAGACGAGCGTAATGGCGCATTAATTTAGTATTCTCTGAATATTTTATTTATTATTTCCCTCAGAAATCAATGATCGTCGTCATCTCGAGCGTACGCGATCAGACAATCGTTTTACGTCTATTTATGCCGCTATGTCTGTGTGTGAACTCGCGGGCTCTTTTCAAGAGTACGTACGAAGCGAGACACGGGGTTATACATTTGTAAGAAGTTGAAATTCATATTTAATGCGCGTCTCTATACTTGAAGAATGTCTTTATTATTTCAACTTCGACGAAGTCTCCGGCGAGAGACCAGAAGGTAGGTTTAAATCTCGGAGATTGTGCTTGCGAAAACAATTCAAATAGAAATTAGAAGCGTTGCAAGACTTGATTATTTTACCGACGCGATTGCGTCTTTTGTTGTTTCATGGACTGTGTTTGTCGATTCTCAAAATAATCTCAGCGACAACCACTTCGGTGAAAAATTCGAGATCGAGTTAGCGGCGACGGAATCGAGTGCGCCCGCTCTCTCTCTCTCTCTCTCTCTCCCGTTAATTTTAACGCGTGGAGAGAAGGGCGGGGGTTTCTCTGCGTTTGATGCCACACAACAGAAGAGGATCCGCAGATCTTCTCGAGTGCCTCTCTCCTCGATGTGGGAGCGGCGGGAGCAGAAAATCGCGCTGAAGTGGTAACGGTCGGGCTAATGGCTCGGAGACGATATTTTGTTAAACAAGGAAACCTTTTACCTCCACCCCTGTCTTCTCCGAGAGACACCGCCGTGCGGAAAGACGCTTGACGCCAGGGACGCTGTGTGTGTCTCCTCCAACAGGACTACCCCCGATCCCGCGTGCGGTAAATAAAATCCACCAAATCTTTAGTACGTGTGTAAGTATCCTGTCAAACAAACTATTTGCAATATACAAACGTCTTTTAAATGGGTTTGTGATAATTTTCATATCGTGAGTTTTATGGTTTCTTTTAACGAAAAAGAGATTTCTCTATTTTCGCAAATTTCATAGATTTGGTAATTTTATAATTCGGGGAAAAAAATTCTTCACACGTGAACAAATTTTATGTCAGTTTATATACGTACGATTAAATATTGCACAATTATATACGATTTTAAATAACTAGATGTGATGGAGTTTGTCCGCGTATAAAAAACTTTTTTCCCGGGAAGTTTCAGAATACACGCGTTTTAATTTTACGGACAAAATACTTTGTCGTATCAAATATGTCGTGACACTTACGTATATATTGTGCCATTATACGTGCAAATTTATTCAGACATTATTGTTTGAAACAAATTTGTTTTTCTGGAAAAATTTTCAAGTGACACAGTCCGGACCGTTTTTTAGCGTTTTTGATTCTATGGGAACGCTAAAAGCGGCCCTGCATCGTCACTCGAGTTGTCTTGTCATCAGAAAAAGAACGAACGAGCCCGAAGTGTGAACCGCCGACCGCCATGACAAGGTTGTCACCTGCGGTTTCTCACGGTTGTTCGCCCACGCACGTATAACTCTCCATTCTCGCGAATTCCTTCGATCCGCCCCTATCTCTCACTCGAATCTTTTCACACTTTTGCTCCCTCGTCGGAAGTCGATAAGTGTGATATCGGCTAGCGGCACTCGACGAAGTGCCCGGTGGTTTTTCTTGCAGACAAGAGAGAGAGAGAGAGAGAAAAGTTTCAACTTTCTAATATTTGATTTAACGCTTCTAATATCCTTGAAAAAAGAAATTATATTATATTAAAAATTGTTGACTTGTCACTTTCGTTCATTCTGTTTCTTTTAGTTTTGTAGTTTGTTAAGAAAATTTAAGATAAAAATAAAGGAAGTATGTTGAAAATTTTAGCAAACATCTCAATCGCTAATTGATTTAATTCTGATTATAAATATTTCTTGATATTAATCACAATCCAATCAATATGTATTCCAGTATAGATACGCTTAAAGTGGCGAACTGTTTTATATTTTTATCTTTTGCTTTTAACAGAATAAAATATCGTATTTTTTTTACGTAAAATTAACAAATTACGTTACGTTTATTTTAATTTTGTCTAAAAATATAAAAGTAAAAAAAAAAAAAAAAAAAAAAAAGATAACCGCTACACCACGGAACCGCGGTTGTAACACTTTCTCTAAACGTCATAAAATCAGTACGTCGAGATGCGTTAAATTAGAATTTAATTAAAACAATTAAAAAAATAAACACACAACACCATAAAAAAATGTACAACATATATGTTCAATTTAAATAAAGATTCGATTTTTAATAATCAATATATAAATCTCTCGCATTTTGTTTAAAAATATATTAAAGTTCGACGCTCACAAAATTTATATAAATGCTTCAAGTATTACAAAGTCGTGTTTTTTTTTGTACTTTTGTAATAACGATAAGATAAAAAATAAAAGATAAACTGTAGAATTACCTATAAAACGTGTATTCGCTTCATTTTTTCACTTGAAACAAACCGGACCGACCGCGAAACCGAAGGATTGCTGCGGCGATCCGTAATCGAGCGGATAAAAGTCGACCAGAGGCAACTGTTGTGGCTTCTTGGTGCGAATTAAGAACACGGTGTTTGCCTTGCCATTTCGTTTCTTGCAATCGTCCGCTAGAATCTGCGGTCTGTTGTTGCCGTTGTACGAGAACTCGTCTTCGTTGTCACCGAGCAATCGTAGCGAGAGATCGTAACCGCGTGTAGAATCGTCGTTGTTATACCAGGCGACACTGTTGACGCACGTGTACGTAAAGTTCTGATGGGCTTCTTGACTGAGCAACCGCAGAAAATTCATCTGTACCACTCCGATCGTTTCGTAAGTTATCTGAAAAGCGATCACGATCAGTTCAATGAGACGGTGGAAATAAATTCATTTGAATTAGTACGTTAAGAATTTTGCGTACACGAGCTTTGCGATAATCTATTAGTTTAAAAAAAAAAAAAGAAATATAATTAGAATTTAATAATCAATTGCGTTTATTATATCTTACTCTAAATCCTCCGCGCAAACGTGAGTACCAGTCGCTCTTATTATTCTCCTTTTTCCAAGGTACGTTCGGCATCTTACTATTGTGACTATCGGGAAAGACGCACGTTTCGCCTTTGTTCGTGATATTGCAGTATACGTAGATAGCGTCGTCAGGCATACCTAAATTTGGATCAATCCAGTACCAGTCTGCAAACGATAAATTTTTATAATAATTCTATGTGAAACAATGAAAGATAAGATATCTTACCATCTCTAAAGTCAGGATGACCGTAAAACAAATCTTTGCACGTCCTTGCTGGATTGTCTCTCGTACCAGTGGGTCTTGACTGTCGATTCAGCTGTTGCTGCATGGCAAAAATTGACTTGTACATGTCTATGTACTTCATATCCACATCCTCATTATTCCTAAATGAACGAATAATATTTTATAAAGACCTGATTTTACAGAATTGCGAATCTAACATGTAAACAAAATGATAATATTAATTGTGTGACAGAGTCACTGCTACAAATCGAACTGTTAAGGCAGCTTACGTATTTTTTGAGCGTCTTTTTCTTGTCGACTCATCTTCTTGAAATGGCGGTAGTATTCCTCTAAGATCGAGCTGATCTATCGTTAGACCAGGCACTCCCGGTGGACCCGGCGGACCTGGTAGACCAGTGTCGCCTTTCCTTCCATCATTCCCGGTGTTTCCTTTGGGTCCAGGCGGTCCTGGTGGTCCAGACGCACCAGCAGGTCCATCTTCTCCTTTGAATCCGATTGGACCCGGAGGTCCAAGGTTACCTTTAGGTCCTTCTACTCCAGGGAGTCCGCGTTCACCTTTCTGTCCTTTCTCTCCTTGATCACCTTTGATCCCGGCATGTCCCAATTCACCTCGGTGTCCTTTGGCGCCTCTGCGACCCTTGTCGCCTTGCGGACCTTTTGGACCGATCGGTCCGATTGATCCAGGAGCACCATCAGCGCCCGGTTTGCCTGGAGAGCCACTTTCTCCGGCTATCCCCGGTAAACCTTTTTCTCCTGGTAAACCGAGCATACCGGGCGGACCCGGTGGACCTCTGGGTCCTTGAAGTCCCGGAAGTCCAGGTAAACCCAGATCTCCTTTGTCTCCTGGCAAGCCTGTGTTACCTTGTTGACCCGCTGGACCTTCCGGACCCTAAAAATAAAGAATTACTAAATCAATAACTGTGAAAAATAATAGATATAGTTTTTTTTGAACGGTAAATTAAATTTCTTATACCGGTTTTCCAGGTAGGCCAGGTAATCCTTCTTTGCCAGGTGGTCCATCTTCACCTGGTATTCCTGCATCACCTACTCGTCCATCATCGCCATCTTTTCCTGGTTCACCTTTTGCGCCCATTAAACCGGGTTCTCCTGGTGGGCCAGGAAAACCAGGCAGTCCAATATCACCTTTTGGACCTTCGGGTCCAAATAATCCTCGTGGTCCCGACGGTCCACTAGGTCCTTCTTTGCCTTCTTCTCCTTTCGCTCCCGGAAAGCCTCTTTCTCCCTTTAATAAAATTTATATAAATTAAATATAAAATTTAATTGTGCAATATAATAGTATATTTTTAATACAATCTGTTTATTATAAAGATATAAATCCTACCTGTTTACCCTCCATTCCTGGTTTTCCAACTGGTCCTGGCATTCCGCTGTCACCTTTCTCACCTTGACGGCCCTCTGGGCCTGGTGGACCTTCCGTACCCTTGACACCTCTCGGTCCTCTCGGACCTCGTTCTCCTGGAATACCTGGTGGCCCTACGGGCCCAATTGTTCCAGGATCTCCAACTTCGCCTTTTTCACCTGATAAACCTGGCAAGCCAGTTAATCCAATAGGTCCAGTCGGTCCAGTTGCTCCGACAGGACCGTCTTCACCTTTTGGTCCTCGTGATCCAATCTCGCCTTGTGATCCTTTCTCTCCAGGAGGACCAGTTAGGCCAGGTTCGCCACGTGGGCCTTGTATCCCTTGTGGGCCCGGAGGACCCTGTATAATAGTTGCGAGATTGAAAAATTTGTATCAAAATCTTGTACATACGTCTAGACAGAAATTGTGTGATTAATTAATTAATTAATCGTATATACTCTTTCTCCATGAGATCCCTTGAATCCTTTCTCGCCTGGTGGACCAATGTTTCCTTTATCGCCATCCTCTCCTGGAATTCCAATTGGTCCTGGCGGACCGGGTAAGCCTCGTTGTCCAGGTAGACCGTCGCGACCTGTGGTCCCAGATAATCCAGGCTCACCCTTTTAATAGCAAATAAAAATTTCGTATCTTTTTGTTTGACATTATTTTAAAACATATTAAATATTTTAAAAATACATATATAGTTTGTTTGCCGAAAACAAAATCGACATTGCAACTAATTCTTATTATTTACTTTGTCTCCTTTAAATCCAATTGATCCCTTCTTTCCTTTGAATCCTTGCTTTCCTTCTGGGCCTTGTGGACCATCTTTTCCAGGTTCACCTTGAGAACCTTTATCGCCAGGTGGTCCTTGAATTCCAGAAGGTCCCATCTCTCCTTTCAAGCCGGGCAGTCCCTTAAAATGTATAATAAATATGTGTATTATTAATAAAAATTATACAGGCGTACTAGCGTGCGTATAACTTAAATGTTTTCTAAATGCAACTAACTGGTAAACCGTTTAATCCTCTTTCGCCTGGAAATCCTGGTAATCCGTTAGGACCGGGTAGTCCTTTAGATCCCATTAAACCAGGTGGACCTTGTGGCCCATCTTTTCCTTGTTCACCTGAAGGTCCAACTTCTCCCGGGAGCCCTGGACTACCTGGTGATCCAGGTTCACCTGGTGGGCCAGGTTCTCCGACTGGTCCCTGAGGACCGATGACACCAGGTATTCCTGCAGGTCCCGGAGGTCCGGATTCTCCAATTGAACCGCGTTCACCAGGTGGTCCCGGTATTCCATCTTTGCCGTCAAGGCCCGATAGACCCGGTGGCCCTTTAAATCCTCGAGGACCTTCAAGACCAGGCGGGCCGATTTCGCCCACTAGTCCAGGAGGTCCTGGCTGACCAGTATCACCTTTTGGTCCTGGTAATCCTTCCGCACCTCTTCTACCACGAGTACCTCTAAATCCCTATTTAATTAACATGTAAATTACTTAAAATTTTCGATTTATAACGTATAAAATATAATGATAATACGTTAAATATTAGTTTAAATAAATGTAAACTGAAAACATATTAGTAGAACATGTAATTTAAGAAGTTTTATACATAAAGTTATTACCCTTGGACCTGTTCCGCCACGTTCTCCTTGCAATCCGTTGTTCCCCTTAAAAAACAATAAATAAAAATTTTATAAACTTGTTTATAAAACTTTTTAGTATCAAAAACGTCAAAGTTTATCAATAAATTACTCTATCTCCTTTTTCGCCACTAAGACCTTGTAAACCTATTTGTCCTTTGTTTCCTTTTTCTCCGGAATTTCCGGGAAATCCAGCATATCCCGGCACGCCTAATTTTCCCTTTTCTCCTGGTGGACCAGAAGGCCCTGTTTCACCACGAGGACCGTCGTTACCTTTTGGTCCTTCCAATCCTTCGAGACCTGGAATTCCTTGTGGTCCCGATGCTCCAGGATCTCCTTTCATTCCAGCCTCACCTTTTTCACCCTCCAATCCTTTTTCGCCTTTTTCGCCACGTTCTCCTTGTGGTCCACGCTGTCCTTCGTCACCTTTCGTACCTCGCATACCTGGAAAGCCTATTGGTCCTTGTGGGCCCGGCGGTCCTTGCTCACCCTTCATCCCAGGAATGCCAGCATTTCCCGGGAGACCAGGAGAACCGTCAGCACCCACGAGACCAGGAATTCCTGGTTTTCCTTGTGGTCCCTTTTAATAAAATATATAAGTGATGTATCAATTTAAAAGCACTTGCAAATTACAAAGAAATACGTAATTTTACAAATATTTTATTTTCTGAACACGTTACAAATTAGATTCTTCTACAAAACTTCTAATTAGAAAATCAGCGAATTATTTAATATAAAAAACTTACTACTAAACCAATTGGCCCTGGAAGACCTTGAGGCCCAGGTGGTCCTATAGGACCTGGGGGACCTGCTTGTCCCAGTGGACCAGATGGACCAAGTGGTCCGGCGTTGCCTTTTGCACCGGGCGGACCTTCATTTCCAGGAATACCAGGATTGCCCGGCAATCCGGGAAATCCTCTTGGTCCAATGAACCCTCTCGGACCCTATACATTAAAATTGTTTTTTTCGTCTTTAAGATTTCTGTCTTAGAAAGTTCTTACTTTCAAAACTCGTTTATGCTCATAAAATGATATATTTTACCATTTCACCAGGCAAGCCTGGTAAACCAGGAGGACCATCTTCACCTTGCATCCCATCATGACCCTGCAAACCCGGCTCTCCGGGTGTACCTGTAGCTCCCCGTTCACCTTTATCGCCAGGAAGACCTGGCAATCCCATTGGTCCTTGCTCGCCCTTCGTTCCCGGCAATCCACTGGAACCACGTTCGCCATCTCTACCGGAACGACCTCTTCTGCCTTCTCTCCCAAGACTGCCAGGACTTCCTGTAAAGAATCCTTTGTCTAATTTCAAAAATTAAAATATGAATTTGTCTAAACGCATATTTCAGCGATTTTCAGAGCGTCAATTTTCCTCGGGATTCAAACGTATGTGTCATTCTACCTATTTCCCCTCTGGGTCCGGGTTCACCGATATCACCGGGTTCTCCCTTCTGACCCTGAGGTCCCGGCAGTCCCTCCGGCCCTGGAACGCCCGTAAGACCCATCGGACCCTCTATACCTCTCATCGAGAGCGCATATTGCGACTGTATGTGTCTCAGCATTTCCGTCAGGGAGTCCGGTCCCTTTTCATGTTCTCTTAACGAGGGTATCACAAAGACGTTGCCTGGTGGACCGGGTATACCTTGCAACCCGGCCAATCCGTCTCTACCGGGTTCGCCCTTTTTACCCGGAGGTCCGGGCACTCCCGGTGGCCCGGGGAATCCGCGAGGTCCCGGCGGACCTCGGGCGTTGTAATGTTGATTTTGCGTTGTAGAAGTACGCGCGTGTTCTTCGTCGTAAAGTTCAGTCGTTGATTCCGTGTTGTGCGCATTTGTTGTCGTTTCCGTTTCGTTAGGCATCTAAAAGCATTGAACGTTTATCTAACGTTATTTGAAAAAGTTATTACAACGTATTTTCTATATAGAAGCGTTTATAATCTAATAGTAAAATTAACTACATATATTTTGTTGAATTTTATTTCTTCTTACAAGAGTCTCCACAATAGAACTTCCGTGAGACGGAAGGAACTCTTCGCTATCGTCTAAATCTGTTTCATTCTCTTCCTCGTAATCGTTTCCGTTCGCGCTAGAGGAAGAATTGTAATTCAGACTATGATCTGATCGACGTTCACAGTCGGGCGCGTATGTTGTGCAGATTTCGTAAGCAGCGTCCGGATTGGGAGCAATCTTCAGCGTTTCGAGACCTTCCTAAACAGTTATCCGACGATATTTCATAAATAATAAAATTAATTATTAAATAATTGTGCAATCTTGTTTATTTAAATTCTTTTTTTTTTTTAAATAAAAAAATCTTATACAAAGAAAATAGTATGAATAATATTACTTATAGATTTGCTTACGAAACTGAAGTAACTATGGTGCCCTATCATAACGAAACCGGTGATGATTTTGTCCTCCTCGCGTCTTCGCAGCTCCTTCGTGAGCAATCTGTCGCAATCGGCGACAATCGTAACGGAGTTGCCCTTGATGCTGACGCCCAATCGATGCCATTCTCCGTCGGAGACGTCGACGTCGAAGAAGATCGGCTCGTCCTTACCGCGAATTGAATTCGCGCTGCTGTAAAGCAGAGTAATTTCGCGTCCTAGCGAAATGGTCAGCTGCTGCTTGCCGTTGACATTGTAAATAGTAAAAAGCATCGATACGGCGGTACCTAGTCAGGACAGGTGTGAATGAAATTAAAAATCAAATCATTGCGAAAGACAATTTCTCGCAACTGCATCGACTCACCGGCCTTTAGCTTGGCGACAGTCAGGATGGAGAAATCTCTTGGTATACCGGTCGGAAATATTTTATTGACAGGAACCATCAAGACCGCGGCATTTTCAATTCTGTACGCGGTCTTGTTGTCCCTGCAACGACTCTGCGTCGGTGTCACTCCCGAAATGTCCGTCCTCGTAATCGTCGCCTCGATCAAATCCACCGCCACATTGTTCGCTAAAAAAATAAAATTGCGAGTTAAATTTGTAAGAAAAAAAAAATCGCTTTTCCTTCCGACAATGCAAACGACAAAACTCAAGCATATATAGGATGTAAAAAATAGAAACGAATAAACACGATCAGCTCAACGAACGACTAGAAACCTAGTAACCCATGAACTCGCCAGTCATAACTTAAATCGTTTTAGTCCGGTGTCCGGACTCAATTCAAGAAAACATTGTCGGCGTGTGCGCGCGACATGCAACTTTGCATGCGAGACACACACGCGCGCGTGTCTTAATTAGCGCAATAGAGATGAGTTAGAAACACATCAATAATCTCTCGTGTCATTCAAGAGAAATTGAGGCTTTCTATTCCATAAGTATTTGAAAAACACAATTAAGCAACAACTTTCCTCCTTCATGTAATTTTCTGAAAATTGATATTTTTATCTTCTTATAAATATAAAAGAACGTAATTGCATCAAACAAATAAGAAAAATTAAATTGCAATTTTTAAAACTATATAAAAATGGATACAAAATTATTTTCTCGATTTGCAAAAAGAAGACATCACTGGTGTAAAAATAAAATTACTACGTTGTTTCGCCGCTTGTGTCAAAACAGCAGGACACACGGTGTACATTAAAGTAAAACGGAGACAGTTAATATATTTACAAACAATCTAAGAAGATAGATAAGGACAGCAAATAAGATACGCGCGTGTGTAGGGCAGACGCAAGTAGAAAAAACGAAAATAAATTTCGCGAACATCATAGAAACGTAACGGAGAATATTTGAGATAGTTTAAATTTCTCGAGATAAAATCAGAAAAATTTATTCTCTGCAACTCTTCACTTGCCTGTGTCTTGTAGCGCGACATCAGCAGCCGCGATCAGCATCAGAGGTAACGAAATCTGAATGAGAAAAGTGATCCACGAGGATCGTAGCGTCCTCCATCGTCCTACTGGCGCGTGGCTCCGCATGTTACCTTCCTCTGATGTCAGAACATACTTCCTTCAATATCCGAAGTACTTTACACACTCAGGATGATGCTGCAGTGCTCGAAGCAAGTTCCTGTGTTATACAGCGTTCTCTTCGGTGACGTAAAGACACTTTTCGATTGTCAGTCCGTTTCTTTCTCGCTCTCTGGTATTCACTTCCCTTCTATTCTTCTTCTGATTTTTTTCTATTTTTCTTCTTTTGCAGCATCCCAATATCTCGACGATTATATTTTAAAGAAATTGATATTGTTTTTTTTTTAATTACAAATTAGTGTAATATCTTCTTCTTCTTTTTTTTGCCAGACTCTCTCTCCCTTATTCTGACCGTCCCTCTTTCAGCCTACTTTCTTTCTTCTGCGATGCAAGTGCGCCACGCGTATGCGTGCAACTGTCGCTCGGATGACGTACGCACATTCCGCACATGTGCTTTTTAATGACAGTTCCACGTCCCTTCTATTGACACTGATTCGCGTTAACACATGTCGAATAAGTTCGCAAGGTGCAGTCGTCGTGTTAACCCCTGCTTTCGTAGTAAGCCACCACCGACCGTGTCGCTGACTAGTTAAAAAAAAATAAGTGAATTACAGTGAAATCCGCAAAATCGCTTTGCCCAAAGGCTTTTAAACTTTGCAAATAGATTGTTTACCAATATCTTTTAATTTCTCTTTAAATATTGTATATATTTAATTAATGCAATATGTGTTTAAAAATTTGTAACAACATTCGTAAATGTATAATTACTTCAAAAATTTAACTTCTGTATTTCTCGCTTGAGTTATTATAATCGTGCAGAATTCCTTTTTCTGCAGTCTTCATTGTTTGTAATTTGCATGTGTTTGAGATATGCGTTACGGGAGGAAGACTTGTGAAGTCACTGACCGCGGAGTAGCATTAGTTATATGTGAACTTTGACATCTCACATCCTCATTGATTGTAATGCCTGCGATTACAATCTCGATATCTCTTTCTCTTTCCTATGCGCGTCAATAATTTTGCGATTCCTACAAGATGCATCATCGACGATATATAAAACTTTTCTTTCTAAAAAAAAAAATTAACTTGATAACAATTGAAATTATTTGTGAAACATTGCAGAGCGCACACCACGCGTTTGTTCTGTTATAAACATTCTGCAAAAATGTTATACCGCATTATTCGTAAAGTGCGTTTATTATTAAAACAAAGTTTATACACAAATACTTACTGTAGAACATTTATTTTGAATCAAAAATCGATAAGCTGAGGTTGTCAGATGTTGTCAATTGTATTTAGAATTTTTCTCTGTGTTAGACATGAATTTTATATATTCTACACACTACGTGCATTTTAACATCCAATACAAAACGTGACGACTTCCTGGACTTTCTAAACGTGCGGAGACTTCCTGGAGACTTTAACGTTCTTTTATCATTTTTAGATTTCTCTAGACCTCGTGTCTTCCTATTGGATATATAGTCGCGCGACTTCAGAGAACCGTACTTGCCCACATTACGCATGCGCGCGAGAACGCACGTGGGTCTCGTGGAATGTTGTTGTCCGTTTGTCGTCGTAACGTGCTTTGTTACGACGAAAGGCTCGATAAAGCAGTGTTTAAAGAGTGCGAAAAAAGCACGAAAAATTAACAATGACAAATAAGAAGAAAGTGAAGACGTACGTGAAGAAAAAACGCACGCCAGAAAGTAAAATAGTCGAGCAATTGCGGTCCAAATACAACACGGTAGTTGCTTTATAACCTCAATAATACAATGCAAGATGGAATTAATGTCTTATCGTGAAACTACCCGCAATATGTGATTGCAGATAGATGTCACGAAAACATTAAAGTTCAGCGACCTGCCCTTGTCGAGGAACACTCTCAAGGGCCTGACGGAAAACAACTACGTCGAGATGACGGACATTCAGAGACAGAGCATCGGCTTGGCTCTGCAAGGCAACGATATTTTGGGAGCCGCGAAGACCGGGAGCGGCAAGACGCTAGCTTTTCTAATTCCGGTGTGTTACATCACAACGACTCTCTTTTCGTATCGTTTTTTTATCGCCATGTATTTCTGCGATTAATTTTATAAATTATATTCTCATCAGGTGTTGGAAGTTTTGTACTGCAAGCAATGGACGAGGTTGGACAGTCTGGGCGCGTTGATCATCACGCCAACCAGAGAGTTGGCGTATCAGATATACGAGACGTTGCGAAAAGTAGGTCGATATCACGACATCTCGGCGGGTCTGATCATAGGAGGGAAGGACTTGAAGTTCGAGAGGAAACGCATGGATCAGTGTAACGTGGTCATATGCACGCCGGGACGTTTGCTTCAGCATATGGACGAAAATCCGCTGTTTGATTGTGTAAATATGCAGGTAATTTTGTCGCATCTTCTTCCAAACATTAGCCAGATCTCGCGTATTTTTTAATTAACGAAGGATGTGTCGATTGTTATTTCTTTTTTTTTTCTAGATACTAGTGTTAGACGAAGCGGATCGTTGCTTAGATATGGGTTTTGAGAAGACCATGAATTCCATTATTGAGAACTTGCCGCCCGAGAGACAGACTTTACTCTTTTCAGCTACCCAAACGAAGTACGTGTCAAATGATCGCTGTGTAAAATTGCAAATTTTCCATCATAACATTATTAAATCACGCGTGTAATTCTTGTCAGATCGGTGAAGGATTTGGCTAGATTGAGCCTGAAAGATCCGTTGTACGTGTCTGTTCACGAGCACTCGACCCACACAACGCCAGAAAGTCTGCAACAGAGTTACATCGTGTGCGGCTTGGAAGACAAAATGGCGATGCTCTGGTCATTCATACGAAATCACTTGAAGCAAAAGATTATCGTGTTCTTTTCCAGCTGTAAACAGGTAAAATATAGGTTTGTTTGCGTATCATTTGTTTGTTTTCGCAGATCAGAGTGCGAGCGAAAATCAATTCCAGGTCAAATACATGTACGAGGCGTTTTGCCGACTGCGTCCCGGTGTCAGCTTGTTGGCTCTTTACGGCACGCTTCATCAGATGAGACGGATGAACATCTACGAGTCATTCTGCAAGAAGCAACATGCCGTTCTGTTCGCCACCGATATTGCCGCACGTGGATTGGGTAATTGAATCCTACTGTCAGTTGAAATTGATTTTTTTATCACGTTAAAAACCATGTGTTAAACCCGATGTGTTTTTTCTCATAGATTTTCCCGCTGTAAATTGGGTGGTCCAAATGGATTGTCCCGAAGACGTCAATGCGTACATACACAGAGCAGGCAGAACCGCCAGATTTAAAAGCGGCGGCGAGTCTCTCCTGGTTTTGCTACCGTCCGAAGAGCCGCTGATCGAGCAACTCAAACAACGTAAAATCCCGATAAACATGATAAAGTACGTGTTTCATATGCATTGTTCTTTAACGTTACATTTTGCACTCATCATCACTCATCAAACTCTGTATTTAGGATCAATCCAGCCAAACTGCAATCGCCGCATCGCAAGCTCGAGGCTTTGCTCGCGCGGGACGTTGCCTTGAAAGAATCGGCCCAGCGAGCCTTCGTGGCGTATGTCAAATCGGTCTTCTTGATGAAGGATAAACAGATCTTCAATGTACACGCATTGAACACGGACGCGTACGCCAAGTAAGTCGAGAAAGTTACGAACAACAGTTTTTACTTACACTCGAATTTTCTTTTAATGTAAAATTCTCACAGCTCGTTAGGTTTGGCCATTCCTCCGAGAATACGATTCTTGCAAAGAATGCAGAAGAAAATGTCAGCCGATGGCAAGACTGAAGAGATGAGTGAAAATTCGAAAGATGCGTCAGATGACAGCGAAGAAGACAACGATAGCGGAAACATTTCTGACGCGAGCAATATCTCCTATCCTAAGATCAGCGAGCAGAAAAAAATGGCTAAGAATACTGTCGCACTTCAGTTTGGTAAGATTACTCTTCTTTTGTGTGTTATTCTTGAAAAAAAAACAAACCAAGATTAATTATTTTCATCCGATTGTTTTAGACGACAGCGACGACGAGGAGATATTGACCATAAAAAGAAAAAATATAGATCTCGACGAGATACCGGTGATAGAAAACAACGAAGACGACAAGCCAAAGAAGAAGAAGCCTCTTACAAAAGTCGCACTGGCCAAGAAGATTCTCAAGAAGAAAATTGTACCCAACAAGAGGATCATGTTTGATGACGAAGGACAGGTAAGAATTTTATTATATAATCCATTAACAAACAACACACATATAAGATCGAATCAACACATGACTAGATCAAACTTGGTTAAATTAAATTAAATTAAATTTGTCTGCGAACGATCATTTTATTTTCTTCATAAGTTTCCCTCATTTCAGTTAACTCGCTTAAAATATTAGATACCTCTGAAAAACACTTTGTGTTGTAGGAAATACTCGATCCCACCAAAACGAAAATGTCCGAACTGGCTCGAGAATATGAGAACGAGGTCGAGTCCGGTATAGATATCGAAAAGGCCAAACAAGTCATGCGCGAAGAGGACAAGTTTGATAAGCAAAGATTCAGGGAAAAGATCAAGGCGAAACACAAGGAAGAAAAGAGGAAACTGAAGGCTGCTAAGAAGGCGGAGACAAATGAAGAGAAGGATGAGGCAGAAATGGAAGACGCAGATGATGAAGAAGTGAAAGATGAAGGTGAAGATGATGACGATGTTAGCGAAGATGAATCGAGCGAAGGTCCGAATCTCTCGTGGCTGCCCGATCCGGATAAGATATACGGCAAGCAACAAAATACAGCAGAAGAAGACAAAGAAAAATCATCGTTCAACAAGTCTGAAGAAACAGAAGAATCTGAAGAAGAAAGTAAAGTTCACAGGTAAAGGCCACGTCGCTTACATCGCGAAAGCAAAATTGTATTTTAAAATTCAAATAATTTTTGTAATCAACTATCGTTCACAGACCAACCAAGAGGAAACTGATAACGCAGGAAGAGCACAAGCGAAGAAGAAAGAAGCAGAAAACACTGGACAATATTGGCGACTTACAGACTGACGAACAATTGGCCTTGCAACTGTTGCAGAGTTAAAATTCAAAATGTAATCTTTAGAAATGCAAATTTGTATTTTTTTTTTATTTATGAACGAGCAGCGTAAATTTTACGCAATATGTACACGTCACAACATAACAATTACCTTAGAAGAATAAAGTGTAATGTTACATTGTTGTAAGAATTTCAATTGAACTAGTTGAGATTGTTCTACATATACGGTATATGTGTATATGTATATATATATACGTAAACGAATAAATTGTCGGTTTAATAAATTATGACTTTTGCGCGAATATTTATGTCAAGGTAACAATACATCTCGCATTTCTTTACGAATTAATATTCTCACTACTTATCACTGAACCAATCTATACCGGAGTGTTTATTCCAATGTGAAGAAATTTTGTTTTTAACATTCTTTCACTCTCTCGTTTTTAATAAAATTCAACATTGAATTAAACATTTTTCCTCTCTATTTTGTAACTTGTAACGCTTTCGCCTCGCGCAAATACTTCGCGTAATACACAAAATTGTTACAAGTTAAAGTTACAAGATAAAGCCGCGGCATAGAGTTCATTTCACTGCTTAAAATCTCTGAGAATATTACATTTGATGAAATTGCTTACGCAGGAACTGCTCTCTACTTAAAATCTGTGTAATATTTTTTTTGTACACTGTATATTTTACAAAATTTCGATTATTATTCAAGATTGCTAGAATCTTACGGAGCAAATCGAAGCTGTGATTAAGAAAGTCGGTCAAAATACTCAAATATGTTTCCGCAATTCAGTTTTGTTTTCGAGAGAAACATTTACGAATCCGCAAACATTTTTCATTATCGCGCCTTGTCGTTTTAATTGAGACGGTGTAGCGTAGCATTTTGTTTTTTTTTTTTTCATTATAATTACATTATAATATCTTACTAGAAATCACACACAAGATTCTCGCGGTATCTCGTGTAACATCTAAGATTCGTCGCTCTTTGAGAGGACCACTGCTACAAGCAACTTTGGCTAAAATAAAAATCTTCAGTCTTTTTTTTTTTTTGTTTTTAAGCGGTCGCGATTTTGATGTTCTTCAAGATGTTGTCTATCACATCTCTGCTCGTCGCGGTGCCACCGAGATCGGCAGTGTGCACACCCTGATTGAGGGTTTTGTTGATCGCGTTTTGAATGATGATGGCGTGATGCTTGTGGCCGAGGTGACGCAGCATATCCACCGCCGCGTTCAGCATTGCGATAGGATTCGCGATGTTCTTGCCGGCGATGGAGGTGCCGGTGTTGCGGGTGCCAGGCTCGAAGACCGTGTAATGATCGCCGTAGTTCTTGCCGGCCAGAAGACCGGCACCACCTAGCAGTCCGCACACCACGTTCGACACGATGGCGCCATACAAATTGGTGGTGAGCACAATGTCGAACTGATGCGGATTCGACACAAGTTGCATGCAGGTGTTGTCGATAATCATGTCGTTGTGAACAACGTCCGGGTAATCTTTTGCGACTTGCCGCGAGATTTCCAGAAACAGTCCGTCGGACAGTTTCATGATGTTCGCCTTGTGAACCGTCGTGACCTTCTTCCGGCCGTTTCTCTTCGCGTATTCAAACGCGAAGCGAGCCACGCGCTCCGAATTGGAGCTGGTAATTACCTTCATGCTCTCAACAACACCGCTGACGCTCTCGTGTTCCAACATGGAATATTCGCCCTCGGTGTTCTGTCTCACGATTACAATGTCGATGTTCTTCTGACGGCAGTTCACTCCCTGATAGGATACACAGTGCAGAACATTCACATACAGATCCAGTTCGTTTCTCAGAGCGACGTTACGAGAAATAACACCCGCCTCTGTGCTGCGAGTTTCTATGTTTCCTTTCAACGCCACTCCGTTTCTACGTATTGACGTGATCGCGTAATCCAAGTCAACGTTGTCATCCGCATTAGGGTCAATTTCCACGTCCTCAAAGTCTACAGGCACTCCAGCATACTTGAACACCTGGAGCAATTAACTTAATAATATTGTGTGAAATACATGCGTGATATATTTTCTGTTCCTGACTTTACATTAAAAAAAGCTACACAAGAACAATATTCACAAACCTCCTTAACATAACCCATCAACTCTGGTCCGATACCAGCACCAGGTAGAAGAGTGACTGTGTGTCGTCCACCGTAGTGGGCCTTCGGTATGGGCATCACCTTCTTAATGGTGGGAGTTTTGTGCTGAATGTCGAAGCCTGACAGAGAGGCGCAACGATGACTCTGAAGCACAACGGACTTCGGTTTCAAATACTTCAAGATCGAGCGGGCAGCCATCTCTCTCTCGACTTTGTTATTTTGCTGTAAATACGCATCGTCACAAGATCATCAAGTTTAATCAAATCGGTAAATCACTCGGTGAGATTAAAATAAAAAAAAAACGCGATTCAAACGTTATTCAATACGTACTATTATTTCGGCGACAGTGCTATTTTGATTACGTCCTCGAAGCGCCCGAAGAGACCTTGCCAACCAGTAACGTATCTAACAAGTATATGCGTTGCGTGTATCTATGTGTGCATACGTTTGCACACTATGTCTTACGTGCAAATAAAAATACCAAACAACAAAAATTTATTTGTGAAACAAACCGAACAAAATTTCACAAATCTTTACTTCTGTTCAATGGATTTTGGCAAAGTAGAAATTTTATACGCCGTTACATTTCCGTTCCGTAACAGTCCCGTGCTACATGTTCCCGTCAATCATCAAAAAAACGGAACGGAATTGAAACAAAATAATTCTGATTGGCTTTCCTCCATCATTCTTAATTCCTGTCTCACTTTTATTTCCTTCTCCATTGAAACGCACATTTTTTAAATCTCTCCCTTGTTCTTTTTATCAACTATTTGCTCCTAATCATAGGGGATGATATGTACGACAAATTACAATAAAATATAATGAAATAAAATGCATTTCAAACTTGTCTTTATCTTCTGTAAAAAAAAAGACACTTGTACGTGTGCTACGTTTTTTAACCACACCAGAATACAGTAAAACTTACTAGTGTTACTGCATCTGACAGTCCGCAGTCTGTGCAAAGTGGGACGGAAAAATAAGCACACTATACATACATTGACATACATTGTACTTTTAACAAATTCTCTGCTGAATAAAGATATAATTATAAAAAACCTGCTCGTTTTATTTATTTAATACCTTCTATAAAAAATCCTCTCTCTTCTTTAAAACTTCTTAAAAAATACCAGAGAATACTGAAAAAGTATCAGGAGAACGAAGAATCTTTGTGCCACCTCTTTACTGGTTATGTTCTCCTGATACAATTTTCAGAAATTCCGAGAAATC
>QVNW01002763.1:0-18136 GCA_014825475.1 Pseudomyrmex flavicornis
GTATGTGCGACCGAGTCGCAATAACTCTGTCTTAAAAACTCTTCCTCGTCAAACTTGATAAAAACATTTCGATTGGCAGAGCGTCATGCGCAAAGAGAAAAACAGTCGTGAGTAGGACAGAAGTATATCTTCTCTCTCAGATCTTGCTCACAGCTTTTCGCCGCTATTCCCACTCTATATCTATAAGCTCTATGGTGCTTTCCAACAACGGAACACAGTCATACACTGATCTAGTTTCCACCGAAATCCTTAATTCGGTTCCACTCTGATACAGATCAAATTTAGTATTCCGTTTCCATTGGAAGTAGAATAGAAGTGAGAAAGATTGATATTTCAGTAGAGCCAACTTAAAATCGCTTGTGTGAATATAAATAGACATAGCCTGAAAAGAATATAATCCGAGAAACTTCTAATTAACTCCGCGGAAACGATTCAATCATATATTTTTATTTTCAACTTGTCTCGACTTCTTAACAAAACCCGACATAATGCAGACATACTGAACAGTAGACGTATTATTTAGTTTCAAATGTTTCCAACGATTAAAGTTTTATGTCAATTCTCTGTCACTCCGATAAAACTTATAGATCGAAGCGAAAGTGAATTGAGCACAATTCGACGTGTTTCCATCGACTTAAATTTGATTCTACGTCGCACTAGGTGTGAATTAATATTTCCGAAAACTAGACCAGTGTAACACAGTGTCGACTTGTAGTTGGAAACGCTTTTTAGCTTTTATTTTTCATTGTCAGAGTATGGAACAGTCACTTTATATAACTCATTTAAGTTTTCCGATATATATGCGTGATGAATATGGTATATTTTAAACTATCGCTAAACTATTCGTATTTGCTCGTATATGTGTGATCAATTTCTATATATAATAACGTATATCAATTTTTAAATACTTTAAAATCTCACTATTTAACCAGTCATAACTCCGTAACTATTAAAGATAGAGTGTTGGATCATAGGACCTTTTTGTCTTATATCGTTAAAATCTTCAACTTTTGTCTGAATCATTTTCCCAAATTCCGACCTTCGAAATCTCAATATTTAACTCTATTTTTTTTTTTTTTTTGTTATTGAGGAGAAATGCTTTAGGCATACCCCGGCCCCCCGAGGAAGGGGTCAGAATTATGCGGGATTCCCTCCAGAAAGAATGCTCTTCGCGGAGGTATACCTGCTAAAACTCCCCGGTGGTCATCAAGCACCAAGAGGGAGAGTAGCTGCTCGTGGACATTTACTTCTCCCCTCCTTCCTATGGTGCGCAGACTGATCGTGCAGCCTACTGCACATATGTACTTTGGAGGGATGCGGGACCACATCGCATTGCTTTCTACCTCACTGGGATTGCGTGCAATGGCGGGGGAGATTCCCCGATCCCCTCCGCCGCAATCCCCGATAACTGTGCATTTTAAGTTTATATATTCTAGGCTGGTTTTTGCCTCTGGCGGATGCGTTCCGCCTCCTCTTTGGAGAGCATTACTTTCTCACAAAATGTTAGGAATGCCCGCCAACACTCTTTGTCCCTTAGAATTTGCTGTACCACAGCAGCTAAGGACAGAACCGGCCCTATAATAGTGGTTAAGACCGCTCGCTCCGACGTGGGACACACCTCAAGGGTGTGCTGTGCGTCGTCCTTCTCGCCGCAATGCTCGCATAAAAGAGTCGCTGCCCGTCATATCCTATACAGGTAAACGCCAAAGACGCCGTGTCCCGTGATTACCTGGGTGGCTCTGAACGTCAGAGTTGCACCCCGGCATTGCATCCAAAGGTCCAGGACGAGCGCGAAAGCTTCCCGGATACGACGTCCCGCGTATCTTGGGTCTTGTAGGCGCGCTCGCCACTCCTCTAGACTTTCCCGTCTCACTCGCTTTACTATGTCAGGAAAGGGCGATCGATCCTCTTGTGTCCCCGGCGGCCGTTGCTCCCTCGATGTCCTCAACGTTGGTAGCTCTTCCAAAGGCCCAAGATTTATTGCTGCAAGGCAGTACCCGCGCTTCCGCTGCTGTCTGGAGCTCCAGAACACCGTCCACTGGCGAGCCAGGATATCCACGGGTAGCATTCGTGCTAATACCCGCGCGGCATCCGTGGACACTGTCCTGTATGCACATATGGTTTGTATCGCAACTATCCGCTGTACCTGTGCCAGCAAACGACACCTTCCTCTTACCGCCACCTCGCGATACCAAATGGGCGCTCCGTATAAGATCACAGAGTTGACAACTCCAGCATACAGCTGTCTCATACGAAGACGTGGCCCGCGCAGGTTAGGCATGAGGCCCGACAAGGCCCCCGCCACCTTCCTCGCCTTATCTGCTACTTGTCGGAAATGAGCGAAGGACCATCTGTCGTCCACCCACAGCCCGAGATATTTCATCGCGGGGGAGGACGACACCAGGATGCTGCCGATCCACACTCTCACCGGTTCCATGTTACGGCGCCGGGAGCGGAACGCAACCTCGGTTTTGGTCAGGGCCAGAGACAAGGGCCTATGCCCCGCATGCTAAGCCGAATTATGGCCACCGAAGTTGATGTCCAGTGTACTGCTTCCTCACCTGAACTCCCCTTCGACAGGACAAGAGTGTCGTCCGCGTAACACACGAGGGTGCTACCTTCGGGAAGAACCGCTCGCAGGACGACATTAAACCCCAAGTCCTAAAGAAGCAGGCCCAGAACCGATCCTTGTGGGACTCTGCGGGTGACCTTGTAGGAGCGCACCCGCCCATCAGCACAAAGAAACACGACGTGTCTACTGAACAGGTACGCATCCAAAACAGCGCGGATGTATATCGGGAAATTTCACTCCGCAGCCGCAGCCCTCACTCTCTGCCAAAACAGAGAGTTGAAGGCATTCCTGACGTCCAGGCAACACATACCCTACCATGGGATGTGGACTCCTCGGCGATGAACCGCATCTTAGCAATCGCGTCGCACGTCGATAGACCCGGACGGAAGCCAAACTGGCCAAAATTGTAGAAGTATTAAAATATGTTAAGGACATCAAGTGACACGAGATAAATTAAAACACTAGAGAATAGATATGTCAATACTTATTATTACAGTTTTATTACAAATAATAAACTAATTTAAAAAATATGTATCACATACCTTCCATGATTAATACTGTTCCGAATATAATTTGAAAGCATACCAGAAAACAGTTTACAAGAATACCATTCCATAGAAAAATAAACGGAAAAAAAGTTGGTATCCATGGAGTGATACAGTCGAACGCAGCATTTTAGCTGTGTACAATTGTGTCGACTTGTGTCGTAGTTGGAAAACACCGAAGTATACACAGTGTTACACAGTGTCGCCTGTGTACGTAGTTGGAAAGCACTCAGCGATGATCCTTTTTAAGCTTTTGATAACGTCATTGTACGCTGCCGCTGAATGGTGCATTCTGCCTGCGCTCGAAAAGTCGGACGCTATTGCGCGCACGTCATTCAAGAATTCTATTCCCCGATATTCATTTGAAAATGTTTTGCAGTCCGTGCATCGTTTTAAGATAAATTACGATCGTAAACACAAAATTGAACTGTGAATACCGGTTTAAGGGAATCTTAAAGTGGGTCTGTGTTATCGACAAAACTGAATTTTTTGCGCACACTAATCTTTTTTTTGGCTGTGTGGGTTGATAAATCTTTTTCTACAATTAAAGTACATACAATAAGAGATCCGGTATACGTCCAAATTTATATAACAAAATGAAAAAAATTGAAGTTTAAAAAACATTTAGAAAAATTTTGTTATGTAAATTTGGACGTCCCGGATCTCTTAACGTATGCACTTTAAGTGTAGAAAAGGATTTATCAATCCACACAGCCGAAAAAAAGATTAGTGTGTGCAAAAAATTCAGTTTTATCGATAAAACAGACCACTTTAAGATCCCCTTAACACAGCAACAAAGTTTGTTATCAAAACCATATCACATATTGAACATGGAATTTGTTATTTTACAAGCGACTGTTAACAAAATTGCAGACAGAAAAGTCCAAAGAAAAATCAGTTCTCAAAAATCAATTGAAACATTGGATCAACAAGAGTAAATTTTAGTATGTTATAAAGTTTACTGATTGAATAAGTCACGCTACACTTAAAAAGTTAATTGTATATTTTTTTATAGAGTATGAAATTAAATCGGAATGTTTAAATGCGCAGCATTCGTGATATCACACAGCGATATACTAATTTCCGGACGAAGTGTATGATAAAATATTTTACATAAAAAAATGAAGAGCAAGATGAAAGATTGGAGAGAGACTAAAGCACACACGATGTCACGCACAATATGAGATATGTATATATATGTATGTGCTACATGGCGTTTTATATATATTTTACAACGTATACTTTTATTAATTGCAATTACATATATGCGTTTATTTATTTATTTTTTTTTGCATTCTTGCCTCATGTGCAAATTACTTACACAAATGCTCCATAAAAGAAAACAAAAAGTCAGTCCAACGTTTTCACAATAGCTTTTTTCTCAGCGCGACATTATATATATATATATATATTTTTTTTATATATATTATATATATATATATGTGTGTGTATGTGTATATAGTATATGCGTGAGAATCCATAAGAAATTCTTATTTACTACAAAACATTTATATAATCTACGTTGTCATATGATCATGGTCGATGTCGCGTTTTAAGCACTAATCAATCGATTGTTTTTTTTCTTTTTTTTTTTGTTCTCCTTCATGCGATATGTAATACTAGTCTAGATCACAGTCGTTTCCTCTTTGCAGTCGAGTAAAGAGATGCGATTGATGAGTGAGGATGTGAGTGAAGAGAAAAGAGGGGGGGAGAGAGAGAGAGAGAGAGAAAAGAAAGAGAGAGAATATGTAGCGTATATGTGTGTGCGTGTGTGTGTGTGTGTGAAAGAGAGTGAGACAGGCGGTGGTTATCATTCACTCGTTACTCTGACTACTCAAGCAATTTTTCTTTTTCTTTTTTTTTTTTTTTTTATGAAACTGAAAGCCGCGGTGATACAATGACATGAAAACTTAACTTATGTAGGCGCGTGTATATATATATATATATATATAATTATTATACGATTACTTTTACAATGAAAAACTCGATTAAGTTATACTTCTTTCCTCTTTTTTTTCTTGTTTTTTATTTATCCTACGAAGAAGAATAGAATTAAAGGAGAGTTTCACTTTTAATAAAAGTATTATTACTTAAAATTAAAAAAATAAAAAAAATAAAAAGTAAAATGTACTCTCTTCTTTCTTTTTTCACTTCTCTTCTTCCATTTTTGGTGCAACCAAAACTAAATTTCTTTTAAGTCTATCCCGTCTTCCGAAGGCTTTTCTTCTTCATCCGTTTTTCTCTTAATGTTTTTCCCTTTGAGGACTTTCTCTTCTCAACACTATTTTAATTTGAATGACAAGATGCTACGATGAAAATGCGTTATATGGTAGAAGTTATGCCATTATTTACAATAAATGCATATTTTTTGCTTCAACCTTTCTTCTTCGTTCTGCTGGTGACGAATAATGAAAGCGAGTGGATTGTTTTATTTTTTTTTTTTTTTGTCTTGTTATGAGAATCAATCATATAATTTCACAGAAAAAAATTATATGATCTTCTATGATTTAACTAATGACGTCGACGGAATGCCAATTATATTCGAGCCGATCATTGAGAAGGAAATAAAAAGTATCGAGATATTGTGTTGTTTTTTCAAATCTTGTTCTGATTTTTTTTGTCGGACTTTTTATTAACGAGAGAACAACAGTTTAAGAGTAAAAGTTAAATCGACTAGACATTGACTAATTGTAAGTAAGAAGAACCATCTCTTCGACTCGAGTCACAGTTTTAAAACGTCAAACAGAAAAAGACTGAGAGAGATAGAAAGGGCAGGAAGGAAGGAAGTGAGGAGAATAAAAAAGAAAAATTGACAAAAGGAAGAGAAGAGAGAAAGAGAAAGAGACAGAGAGAGAGACAGAGAAAGATACAAAAAATATACAGAAGAAGGTGAGAAAGACTGACAGACTGGTAGAGAGAGCTGGCGACAGAAGTGTTCGTATCGAAGTTCGATCGGTGAAAAAACACTATTATCTGAACAGAAAAACGGAGACGGTATAGATCGATAGATCAATATAGATAGATAGATAGATAAATAGATAGATAGATAGATAGATAGATAGATAGATAGATAGATAGATAGATAGATAGATAGACAGAAAAAGTGAGAATTATCTCGTAATTGTTCTAATCTAATTAGATAATAGTAGAGTTACAAGAGAATTACCAATACGTAGTAAGAATAACTTTGATAATTAGAATTCTCTATCGTCATTAGATTATCGATAAATATAATATAATATAATATAATATTTTTTTTTTTTTTTTGTTATCCCATTTGCTTCGCGTTCGTGTTCGGCTTTTCACTTTCTCGTAATCATAAGCCAAAAAAAGTATTCGTGTTTCACACACATATGTGTAAGGCCGCGGTTACTTGACTTCGAATATCGTCATATACTAACAAATCATACAATCATATATGTATAATGCTTCGCATTTACACTACTTACAACACTGACACTACAACATCAGTGGCAAAATGTTCGAGCAGCTGCAATAACGCGCACCATAGGACTTGCGAATTTTCTTTTATGTATCTTATTGTTTCAAAGAGAAAAAAAGATATAGAAAACTAGGCAAAAAACTGTTTTATATCGCAAAATTAAGCTCCAATTACATGCCCATAGCTCAGAAAGAAAACGTGATACTTTTTACTATTTGCGTTTTAAGTAATAGAGATTCTACTTTTCAGAGCTTCTTCAGAGAAAAAATAAGAGACACATATTAAAAAGTTTCGAATAAATTTTGAAATTTGATAAAAGCATTTTTCACACTGTTATTGCATCTTGCGCGATGTCTAATTCAAAGGCTCAATTTAAGAAATGAAAACTAGATCTTATTGTCGATTAAACGAAACGTAAATCTAATTTAGTTAGCTAAAACAAGCTGTACGAACTAAAAGGATGCACTTATATATACATTTAAAATCGTAAAACGTACTACGTAACAACAACTTTCCTTTCCTTAAAGGAATTTTGCAAAGTGATATACCAAGATGAGACAAATCCAACATGTTTAACAGTTATTCGTTTCTTTTATAACAAACTAACAAGCACTTGTCGATTTCTGGCGAGAGAGAGAGAGAGAGAGAGAGAGAGAAAGAGAGAGAAAGGAAAAAGATTGAAAGAGAAAAATGGAGCTCGCCTTTCGTCGCTCTCTATCCTGAACGTGCGATGCATAAAAAAATATTCTGTTAAGTTCGGAAGTCGACGATGAAGGAGGATACACGTCCTTCCTAAGAATTTATTTTCGCCGCATTATACCACGTGTACACGCGCGTCGGTACAAGTTACGGATTTTCTTCGTTTGCAAAAAAAAAAATCTGCTTTCGCGCAACTTTCGAAACAACAAAACGATTCTTCTTTCCGTGAGATCTTGATGGGCGCTCTCTGTTTTGTTTTTTTCTGTGTGTTTTATCATATTGTGAAAAAAAAAAGTTGAGACTCTGTCCTACCGCTTTCGTTCCACCGCCGCTATAAAGTATGTACAAACAAATGGTTAAATTCCTTGTCTCGCACTCGTACGACTGCTATTTTTTTTTTTCTTTTGTATTTTCTCTCCTTCCTTTACGGTTTGTTTTTATTCGTCGAAGTAGGATGAAAAATGCGTCTTCTCTCTGAGAGACCAAAAGAAAAAATCGGAGAGTAGGTCAGTATTTACAATTACATAGTCAGGCCCAATGATTGATATGATCTTGTGTTGTCAAGATTGTAGTCCTAAGTAATGCTCGGAAGGTTTTAGTCATATCGCTCATTAAAAAGTTATAAACAAATCAAAGTGTTATTTGACATACCCGGTTGACATACCAAGTACCCGATTCAACATTTCACGGTTTGAGACTGTTCAAGTACTATTTGTGATTGGACATAAATTTATAAATTTAAACAAGTGATCAATTCGACACGCGTGGTTTTTATTTGACCAATGAAAAATTGAGCAACTCAATACGATATATGATTGAAACCCGATTTCGACACCATATGATTTGTTATGTAATTGTATATAATTACCTTATTTATAATTTATCTTTATTTTTTTTAAATTATTATAATCTAATTTTGTATAAAATATATTTTATGCAATCAACAAAGTGTGTCTTAAAATTTGAGGTAGAGAGAGAGAGAGAGAGAGAGAGAGAGAAAGAAAGCTCAATAATCACGAAGGCAATTTTGTCGCGCGTGTGTTTTGGAAAGTATCAGAACACAAATCCATCGAGATGTTTTGCAATAAAGTTAACAATTTTTCCGAAAATAAATTTTTCACCCTGCTTCGTTATACTTTCAAGTTTGATGCACTTTTAAAAGTTTATATCAAGCCTAAATAAATATCCACTAACGTGTGTGTTATATGTCGTGAGGTTTTGGAAAATATACATGCGCCCCTTGTAACAACGCAAGGCTCTCTTGCAGTATATAAACTTATTATATAATATACTTGTATATTTTGCCATAAGGACGTTTAATAGTCTCGATATGGTGTGATATCGACGACGCAGCAACGAAAAAAAAAACAAAAAAAAAGCGAGAAATAAATAGTTAAACAACAGATGCTCTATCTCTATATTGATATTATTTTAAAAATATGAATAACATAACGTAGAGAGAACGTAAAAAGAACAACAACATGCGCTATATTACGTTCACTGCTTTTGATGCTGTCGGCGACCATTCGATCGCGGCTAATTATAATAAATAATAATAATAATAATAATAATAATAATAATAATAATAATAATAATAATAATAATAATAATAATAATAATAACGTGTGCTCGTACGAAATGTAAATGTAGTATCTAACATCTGAAGAAACTACGAGAGATTGCAACATGTTACCCAATTAGTCAGTACTATGTTGAGATTACTTGTTTATTTACATTTATGATTATTTATTGCCGTTTAGAAAACTATCATTGATCTATCGCAATAAGTTATTTGTCAGCTAAACGCGTTTATTACTTCCCACTCTCCTAACTGATTCGTCAAGCTGGAATATTATACGCATATCATGTTATCCAAGAAAAGAGAGATTTGCCAAAAAATGTTGCACACATACGGTGTACAAATAAAATATAAACATTGAATCTTTTTTTTTCGGACAAAATAAAAAAGACTTTTTCGTGCTCTCCGCATTGTTTCAAGAGATATTTTTCGTTGGCGAGTGTGTATTTATCGGGTGAATGGTCGTCCAACACGCAACAGCGATCGTATCTAACGGTAAAAAAGCATTCCCATGTTAATTGCAAAATTAATTCTCTAAGCTTCTGTTTCGGCAGTCAGCGGTCCTCTATAAATTTTTTCTCACTAGTTGTTCTTTTGCATCCCAAATTTTTTTCGCATATTGCGTTTCATCAAGTCATGCAGCCGAGTAACCGTTGCAAGCGACTCGAGAAAATATCTTTCCGAGTGTTGTTTACTCTCCTCTTTGCTCATCAACTGAATCCGCCGCTAAACCAACTCGCGGTACACAGACTAAGTAGGAAAAATTTCTGTACTCTTGTGTTGACAATTCAGCTAATGTATATATATATCAACGATGCGCGTTAGCCTGGCACAATACAGACCACGACAAAATGTACGAATATTTTTATAATTACACGTGTGTGTTTTATATATATGCATGTACGTTTATATACATTTACCTTTGTAATGTGATTAAATGTCTACGCGTTTTAAAGGCTGACTCGCGCGCGCGCGATATCTCACACCCACACCAACAATCAGCCTTTTCGAATATATTTTTCGAACTATGTTCTATTTCCTGAGATCAAACATAAAATGATAAATCGATATTAATTAAAAACGTTTTAAACAGAATTATTACAAGTCTCTGCACAATTCTCGCGCGTGTTTATGCATCTAACATTATGCAGTTTATTAGTTGAAATCTGAAAACCGTGCCTAAGTAAACAAAAAATATTACAAGTAATAATTTATTTAGTTTCTCAATCAAGTGAAATTTTAATAAGTAATTTTTTTTGTATAATTCCGCGCGCTTAACGCCGTGGAAAACGGCGGCCGGAAGTCGCGAAAAGAATCGACGATCGAAAACTGTGTGTACGTGTGTGTGTGTGCGCGAGTGCGCGCGTGTGTGTATGCGTACGTGTGTGTGAAACGAAGACAGACAAAAAAGCTAAAACCCGATACAATATTAATTGTATCGTACTTGTTTGTGTATGAACAAAACTCTAGATCATCATCATCGTATTGCCTATTAGAGTACACTGGGCTAAAATCTTCAGACATCTTTGCATCCCCGTATTTTTTAGACAAAGAAACATACTAGTATCGAATGTAAGATTTACTGGCAGAGTGCTAGAAACAATAACTAGAACCAATTACTGGCTGAGCCGAATTTCGTAGAAAGACCGCCGATACCCTTTCCGAACATGCTACCGACTTTCCCAACAACGTTCGAAGTAACGTTGCTCAGATTGGCCACGTAATTCGCGTCTTCCGTTATCGTCTCAACGATCGTCACTTTTGTCTTAGGTCTCTCCACCTCGTCGTCATTGCCATTCTCCGAAAGCCCTCTGTAAATGCAAAAGAAGATATAGAAAGATTAATAACGTTTTTTTTGTTTTAGTTTTAAACAATATATTTTCTTTGTTTTTCATTTTATAAAAAGAAAATGCTCACTCTTCGTTCTGAGCGCTCATGGTTAAGGCACAAGTTGCTTCTTCCGTCTTCATCCTCTTGTCTATAGTCTGATATGTCTTGGTATTGAGTTTCTCTTCCATAACACCTTGGAGCTCGAAGTCTGAATAGATCTTCTTGACGATGTGAGCTAGACAGGTACATTGATATAGGTGCAGGCTATGATCGATTCTCTCGGACAACCAATTACACAGCATTTGTATCTGTGCCGTGTACCATTGCTGTAAACAATTGCGTGTCAAAATGATTTAACTTCTCTTCCCAATCAAGTTGTAAATTGTAAAATATTTTTTTAAGTTTCTTTTAGACGCGCTTATGTAAAATTGTAATCAGAGAGCTGCGGATCTTTTCGTTTGAATCTCAAAAGTCTTACCTCAAAGAAAGTCAAGATCCACAATTCATCGAGAACTTTGCTGCGAATCTGATCCATACAGTTTCTCGTAAAGTTGACATAAGCTTGTCCCATTTCTTTTCCGCTTCCCGATACCTTCTAAAAGATAAAATGCAACAGATTGATGAAAAAAAGAACAGACGGTTGAAGCGAAAAAAAACTACATTTTTGACGAAATATATAAATTTGTTGACGAATTGCATCTGTTATTGAACGTGACAAAAATACCGTAAGACTGAGAATGGAGCCAATGAGAGAACCCTCGTCGTAACGAGACAGTTTTGAGAGTGTCGCTTCTAATACCGATATTAACTTATTAATCATTCCTTGGGTCATTCCCGCTGACGTTTTTTCGATTATGTCATCGATCTTGGCATGAAATTGATGCTAGAAATATTATTAATCATGTCACAATATAAAAGTGCATCCGCACTCTACAGATCAGAAATATTTATTTCATTTTATTTTACTATTTACATATATATAAATAATGAAATTATTTATATATATATTTCATATTATTTATTTACATAATTATTAAGATCTAGTCTTAAATACGGTCTTAAATAATATAAACATGAAATTAAATGTTGATCGATATATCTTCTATAAACTTAAATATTAATAAGTTTTAAAGACTTTATTATTGTAGTAAATAATTAGAAATTAAAATTGCAAATCGTTAAGTGTTATATTGAATGTGCGTGATATTATATATCGCGTTCAGTTTGTGTTTGTGAAGAACTGGCGAGCGTAAAACTTACCACATCGACACCATCAACAGTACAAAGCTTAAAACTTTGATTCTTGGCGTCCAAAATAACGTTCACCATAGCACACATTTCCGAAGGTATGATATAATCAGTGGAGATAAAAGTTACGCCTTTCTTCAACCACTGCTGGAAAGCCGCGTCAGTTCTTTGTATGCATGACTCCACCATGTCACAGGCCATCAGTTTGAGTCTCTGTTCAAGATGTTGGCGGAACTCGAGATCGGGCCAGTGCAAACCGCCGATGAACGACTGCAACGCGTCGAGCTTCCAGAAAAGATCCTCCGAAGTTGCGCAACCGTTCCCTTTGATCTCCCATCGTTCTTTCTCGAAACCCTTATGGATCGACTGAGCAATCGAGGTTTCCATCAGGTCAACGTAGCGCACCACCAGTGGCGCGAATGTGTCGCGTAGATGCTGATGAAATCTTCCGTTGTTTAAACCTTCTGTTTGTGCAAAAGAAGTGATAGGAAATATGGAAGTAATTTTGTGATTTCGAAGAAAAAATCGAAGTTCAAAATCGAAATATATTGAATAAACGATCGTCAATACTTGATAATACAGACATCTGAGAACGTGTACTATTACTCACTCACTCACTCACCTTCAGTTCTTAGATAATCGTTCAGTATTTGGAACAATGGGAAGCTGTCCCACGTGTCGGGTGGTTGATCCGCAAGAACTTTGTCCATGTCAACGGCAAAGAGCGACCAAAAGATCTCGGCATGCTCCACCATAAGATCGCTAAACCAGGCGAACGCCTGCGGTACAGTGTAGTAGGAGCGGATCGTGAAAATATTGGACGTCGCACATTTACGGTGGGCACCTTCCCTTTAGCTCGGGGTGATGGGGACGCCACCCTGAGCACGGAACCCTCGAGTACCCAGAAGACACTACTTCTACTTCATGATATGCGTAATAATCGTGATAAATACTAAGCGACTAGCGTTTGCTGCTGAATCTCAAAGTGATCGTTAACTCGAAAGAAATGTCGAGAGAAACATTCTAGTTGAATGTCGACGAGACGTCTCTCGTTTAAGAAAAGTATCTGGTGAGATGTAAAAGAGTAACAGGATATAGTTCCAAAAAAAGTCCATCCTTCGATTTGTAAAAATGTTGAAATTTTGTAAAAATATCCAAAATGTTCTCAGATAAATAAATAAAAATCTAAAAAAGTGTTGTGGCGCAAACAATTTTTCAACCGAGAACTGAAATGTCTTTAAATTTACAATTTTCTAATTCGCGTATGTAATGGTAATAAACGACCGAAAGATATTTTACACAAAAGAACAGTTTCTTTGAAACGTTCTAAGACGAAAGTTCTAGTACAAAACTGACAAAGTTATAATTTTGAATTATAAGCGATTAAAAACTAGTTACAACACTAGTTACAATAGTATCTTAAATGTTGCTAGTACACGGAGTTTTTTGTTGCGGTATTGAAAGTAACGTAAAAATAAAGTTAAAAATAAAATTTTCGCCAAAAATTCTTTTCTATATAATTTAGTTGCGAGCATTGGAGACATTTTCACAAACTTTCACGCAAATCGGAGAACGAATCTTTTTGGAACTGCATCTAGAATAAATTTCAACTAAATGCAGCAACGTGTGGAGTGCTAGAATAGATGCAAATAATTCGACTCGTTTGTAAAAATAAAAATATTTTTGACGCATAATTTTTAAAAATTTCTTTCTCTTCTTTATCTTCTTTTAATAATGAGAGAAATATAGTCTTTTACTCTTATTAGATTATATTTTTAGATAATTATTTAACTTTCAATATTACTTTGATACAAATTATTTGCACTTTCTGTAACGTTTTGTGATGTATGTTAGTAATGTACATATTTACAATTTATGTAATATGTGTATGCGTGAATGTACAAACATAACGACAAAACAAATAACCAAAATATTGCCTTTGCTCTTCTACAAAAGAGTGAACGTCTCTCAATTGCAAAAGAATATCTCACGACATTTGCTATTTATTGATAATTACATTAAATAAAATTGAAGCAAGTTTCGTGGTGATAACGAAAGCTATCTATATATATATATATATATATATATATATGACTACGCGAATCAAGTCTACTACGAAAAAAAAAAACAAGTGGTAGCGCGTTTCTGTCTTCTGAGGAGGTACGGCGGACCCTTACCAAGTCCGTTTTTCAAAAGCATGCTGATCCTCTCACTCGAGAGCTCCGAGTATGGACACTCAGTTCTAAAAACCCAACTAATACCTCCGAATAATGCTCTTCATTTTGCTGGAGCAGGTCGACGCACAGTTCGGCAAGATGTATGAGATCTTCAAGTTTCTTGCTGGGTGGTACAGATACCTCGCCACTTAGATCATCCTCGATTTTCGCCTCGGCTGACAATTTTGTGTAATTTACTAGAGCCGCCGTTTCGAGGCAGTTCTTTATCAATGATTTTACTTCCTCTTGCGGCACGGGCGTTACGCTGTCTTTCATCAGAACGCGTTCCAAGAGCGATAGAGTTGATTTTAGCGCACCGTCTGGACGTCCAAATGGAAAATTGTACCTATTCGCGCAAAAAAGACCATGAATATTCGTGAGCGTAACTTAGTAGAAAAACAAAAAAAAGCGTTGGTTCAGCAGTGACGAAACATTTTGTATATTTCTAGTTTTTTTCGTATTTCATTAAAAAAAAAAAATATCAATATCATTTACCTGAAGTTTGTAATCTGCTTTTCGAGAATTTGTCGGAGTCGGTCTTTAATCTCGTGGAACTTCTCCTTTTCTTCATAGATGATCGAGCGGACCATGCCGTCAGACGTGTCATCATAAACATGACTGGCACAAAAAGCAAAACTAAAGTGTATCAACGTTGGATCTATCATAAGTCCACGATCGATTCTGTCCAAAAGATCATGAAGAAGACAGAGATGTCGATAGCATCCGCGCACCCCATATCTATCATCAGAAAACACAGTTTTTTATACTATTTTCCTTTTTAATAGTTTCTTTACACAAAAATATTTTTTATTTAACGCACACAAAGTATGTTTCTGTTAAAGGCATTCAGAAAACAGATTAAAGATTGACAGAAGAAAGATTTTATTACCTGGAACAGTACTCGTCAAGCACAAAAAGTTGACCAGGTGAAAACCAGCCGAGCGAGCAATAAGGATCGTTCAGTCTATAGTCCAGCACTAAGTTTTGCAGATACTTGAACAGCAAGTGATGATCAAACTTGCACGGATCTGCACTGATGTAGTCCTCCATGCCGTGTTTTTTGGCACGGTCTGTGTCGCCCTGGATTTTGCTGATGGTGGAGTTCTTGTCGACCACTGAGACCGGCGGGGTGGGTTTGTGAGACTGGCCGGTTGCTCGGTACATCGCCATCACCCACAGATGACACTCGTTCTCATCATCCGAGGCATACACTATATTGTCGCCCTCGCGCACAGCGTTAAAGAAGAACCTGTCGAGTACACTCAAATTCGTGATCACAGAATGTAGCGAGCGTTGCGAGTCGACAACCCAATACACAAATCTTTACCCGCCAGCTGCGAAATGTCCTGGTTGATCACGTTATATTGACATATAAAGATAGAATCAAGGAATTAAACTACCGAAGTTACCAGTTTGTTTTATTTTTTATTTCTAAGTGCTAAGATACCAACTAATGTTTTGCTACAAAAATCAACCAAGTGTTATTTTTTTTTGTTTAGGCTATCGGAACAAAAATTGTCCTCATAAATCTCATTATATATTTTGTACTACACTATGTTGCATTTTGTTTAAGATAAAAAATTGAAGATAATATATCTATCTGCAACAAAGAGCTTCGTAATAATTTTATAACGTTACAATTCTGCGCAACTACGAGCATGCTGTGGCAACAACGGCATTGGTGACGGCGGCGGTTTTAGGGTATAGTTGTCTGGTGGGATGAGGGAAAAATTTACCTTCCGCCCTCTAAATCCATGCCGACCATGAGATTAGCGGAAACGGCCTCGATATAGTCCACTGTATAGCCATCGAGCTGCATCATTTCCGACGGCTCGCTTTTCTTTTCTTTGTACGAGCACATCGCAAATGTGTACTGCGAGACCTGGACCAACACAAAGTACCGCTTCTTCCATTTTTTCCAGACGGACTTGCCTATTGCGTATAAGTAGCCGCAATGCTTCATGTTGAGCGGCTTGTCCATGCGACAGGCGATTTTTATGCGTAGATCTTGATCGGGGCAATTCTTGGGCACAGTCATGCGATGCCACTCCGGCATCTTGCCTGACAGCGGAGTGGGTCGCAAGATTACCTTGCCCAGTTCTTTATCCTCAAGCGCCAACATTGCCGGATTTTCCGTGTATAGTCTGACCTTAACTACCGGCAGCGGGTGCATCGTTGTAAAATCACCCTGTGTATCCCACCTATAAATAGCACCCATGGACGAGAATGACGCGATCGGTCCTGACCCTCGAATCAGACGAATCGTGTTTTATCGCGATTCTTTTTTTTTTTTTTACTCACATAGGTTTTGAAGCTTCGGCCTGATCGGTTTGCAGCTTTTCGCCGCCTTCCACTTCCATAGTGCAATAAACTATTCTATTGGGTGCTAAATTTTTTAGACCCTTGACTTCCATTACAATTACTTCCAGTTGGAAGGTCAGGCCGACGTCCATTTTCGTCAGTTGGGGATCGGAATCGGCGGAGTCGCCCTCCAGTTTTGCGAGAGAGCCCTGACCGCGGTAGCGGGAGCGCTCACCACGATGGTTGTAGCGCTTCAGCTTCTGCAGCCCGTATTTGCTGTCTATCGAACCCTTGGAGACCGGTAACGACTCCAAATTAGCCATTAGCAGATTGATAGACGACCTGAGCTCTTCGATGTAGAGCGACTCCATATTTTTACCACCCAAGACAAACTTGGGCATGAGCTTCCGGTTCTAGGGATAAAGAAAGGAACGGCCGGCGTTGAGGAAATGAGCAGAAGCAATACTTGCTGGAGTAATGACAAGGAAAAAAAAGAAAGAACAAAGTGTGTCCATGACCAAAAATTAGAAAAATGGCGTTTAAAAGATAAAAGCTGAAAAAAAAAAAAAACAAGAAGCGGCCACATACGGTACCTTTTCCATCTCATTGACTCGCTGTATGCGACCGTCCAGCTCCCTCCTGATGGCAGCAGCCTGCTCATCGGCTGAATCCAACAGGAGGGCGTTGAACAGAAGCTGGTGCTCGAACTTCTTAATTCCAAGAATTTGTTGGAACATATCATATAACTGCTCCTTGGACAGTATCAGCTCCGAATTTAAAGACTGTTGCATCCTGGAAGGCCGTTTGGTGTCTTCGTCACCAGTACCTTTCATGATACAATCAAATTTGGCCAACCAGGACGTAAGTACAGTCTCTTTGCTCAGTCCATCGATTTCCGGGAGGTTTCGTATTCTTTTTTCGATATTTTTCTTGAACACCTCGCGGAAGTCGGTTTGCGAGCACGCCCCACTTTGTACCATTCGCACTACTCGGTCTGACTTCAGAAATACGTCGAAGTAATGCTGTATGGCGTTGTGAAATGCCTCGTCGGCCATGATCTGCGTCTCGCCCTTCAAAAAACTCTGCAAATTTTGACAATGTCATTAGTTGGATAAATGTTGCAGATTTATTTCTTTCATCAATATAAGTTCAAAGAACCAAAATTTCTAGGTCTGACTACAAGAAAAATTTATATATATCTTGTGACTTCTAAGTTTGTCTAAAAACAGATGATTTCGTCAAAATGCCAGTGACAAATCTTTTTATCAAAACGGTCACAGATTGGATATAAATTTGTTACTTCTAAGATTGTTAACAAAAAAAAGCATCTAGAAAACAAACTCGAATCTCACGAGCCGATTAAAAAAAAATTGACACTAAATCCCGAGAAAGTGATATATGATGAGGAATTGAAATATAATAGTATCATATGAAAAGAAGAAACCATACGGATAGAGCATGCAAGATGACACTACCGAGTCAAAAACAAATTATTGAAGTATGTCTTGTTAATGATACGTTTCGATCATTATTATTCACATCGTCAGTTTACATGAATAAAAAGAAAACAAAAACATAATAACACCTGCATTCTACAGATCTGCTACGGCTAATTTACGAGGGCCGTATGATAAGTACCCGTGTTTAACGACAGATAGCATCACTGACTCAAAGTCTGTATACCATCGTTTAAGGTCATCGTCC